>OMNN01024723.1:0-29568 GCA_900302755.1 Chromis chromis
GTGTGTGTGCGTAGCATATGTATTTGAAATAGAGTCTACAAATTCTTTGGCCATGAGAAGTCTCTGATCTTTCAGTGACACAAAGACTTGTGCAAGATGAGGATGAGCTCTCAACCTTTGTCAACATCCAGCCTGAATCCGCTGCTCTTTTAATAACAGCAGAGCATTGTTTATGTGTGTTTGCGCAAAAAGGCCTCAATGCCACAAAAACCATTACAGAGAGGGTCCCCATTTCCTCTTCAATGCCATTATGAGTCAGTCGAAATTAAAACCCAACCACAAGCTGGTTCTCAGCCAAATTCAGCTAACTGACTCTCTCCCGCTCTGTTTCTTTGAGAAGCCTTTGATGTTAGCAGGGGGCTTTTGCACTCGCAGTGATGGTAACGAATGATACTTTAAGCGATTCTTTTTTATCCGGCGAGCTTAATGAAAGATTAATGGGTTTGATATTTTCCCTTGTTTATATTTTATTTAAAAAGTAAGCCGTGGTCCTTGGAACCTGTTAAAAGCTTCTTGGTAATGATTTTATGGATCAGTGGAAGTCATTTTATGGTCTTTGGCTCTAAACACAATGAGAAGTGTTGATTGTCTTCTCAGCAACACTATCTTTACATGAAAAGCGCTGACCTTGAGTGCTGCGCCTACATCTTTGTCTGATATGGATGGAGCATATTGCAGCTGCGCCTCCGATATGTTCATTTCCATATGTCCTAATTCAGCCAGCTGCAGACTCTATTTCACTCTATTTCACAGTTCAAAGGATGAAGTGATTCAGACTCAGTGGATTTTGTAGCGACAGTCTATAGATTTTCTCACATAAGACATAGCTTGTTGAACATGGTAATGTATGCTTTTATTATATAGAGGCGAAGCACATCTGAATGCCAGTCAGAAAAAGGTTTTCCTATTTCAGGCGTCCCAGAGGAGTTGAGATGTTGCTAAACAGCTGATTTTATATTGTTTCTTGCTGAGTGCAAAGAGTCAGAAAGCTCCAACAACAACTGATGCTGTCTTTTTGGGTTGGAGTGCAGTTATTACTCATTTAAATAGCCACTTAAATGGCTCAATAATTGCTTGTGATTCATAGCTTGTGATGAGATTTCTTTTGTTCTTTTATCCCCTATGGAAGAGATCAAGAGCACTGTATTTAACTCCATTTATGGGATATATGAAAATGTCCTTTTATTCCTTTTTAAATATAATGAAGATCATATAGCAGTTTTTACTACACTGATCAGTCACAACATTAAAGCCACCTTTGTATTATTGTGTAGGTCGCCCTCGTGTCGCCGTGGGTGGGGAGCTTGGTCTTCAACAATGTTGAGGTGGGTGATGTAACATCCACATGAAGGCCAGGACACAAGGTTTCCAAGCAAACCCATTACATTATGGCTGTTCACAGTATATACTGTATATGGATGGAAAAGATCATACTATGTGAAGATTTCTTCATTTAAATGTTTTTCATTCATTTTCATTGCTGATATAGTTTATTTATTTCAAAAACTTTGCCTTATTTTGTTCGAAGGGGCCCTCCACTGATTTTACACTTCAAGGTACGTTTTCTCGTCATGTGTCAGACTTTATACTATACGGTAAGTATCTCTTACGATGATGTGAATTTGCATAACTTCTGGGATAATGTTATGGGATAATTACTTCTGGCCAATTTTTTTGACCTCTTTTTCCATTTTGTCCTTTTATTTTTGTCGTGTCTTTGTGCAAGGTGTTTTTTCTTTCAAAACCTGATCACCACTACATTAAAACCACTGACAGATGAAGTGAGTAATATCAATCATCTTGTTACAAGACAATGTTCTGCTGGGAAACCTTGGGTCTTGGCATTCATGTGGATGATACTTTCACACCCACCTGAACATTGCTCCAGACTAAGCACAGAGGCAGCGGCCTCCCCGAGCATGTCAATTCCCCCCACCCCAATGCAAAAACTGCTCATTAACAGTTCGAGAAACACAACATAGAGCTCAAGGTGTTGACCTGGCCCTCGAACTTCCCTGATCCTAATCTGATTGAGCATCCACAAGATGCGCCTTAACAAGCCCAATCCACCCGCTGGACCAAAAAGATTCACTACCAACATGGTGCCAGACACCACAGGAAGCCCCCAGATGTCCCGTGTCCATGTGCCGATGATTCAGAGCTGTTTTGGCAGCATGAGGGGGACCTTTGAAGTACCTCTTAAACTGATGTGCATATGCACAACCTTGTCTTGTCTTTTATTCTTGTCGTTAGTTTGTATGTCTTCTTTCACTTTCATTGTTTCAAGAAAATATACACAATGAATCTCTAATCCCAAGACAAATGAAAGCATTATTTGTTTCAGCAAATGCCTCAAAACAAAGCCCTCTTGCAGACATAAAATTTTTTTGGTTTAGATTTTTGTCTACTGGAAGCAAAGGAAGAAGTTGCGTGATGTTGTTTGTTTCCTGTTCCTTACTCACAGTCAGCGTGGGTTTCTTTTGACCACGGCTGCTCATTCTGTAATCCCCTAACCCTCACTAAGCAGTCATTTTAACACAAACCACAATGCTTCTCTAACCATAACCAAGAAGCTGCATTACTTTTGAAACAGCAAATTTGAACTGTGTGTGTTGTTTTGGAGAGAATGAAGCCATTTTGTATTTTGTCAAGTAATTTACAGGACTTGTTTTATGAGCAATATATGAGCAAGTATAATATCTTCGGTGGCTTTCCAAACATTGAAAAATAACCCTGATGGTGTCAGTGTCTACTGAAAGATGTGAACAAGCAGCATTATGGAAAATGTAGGAAGCAGTGTGATTTGTAAAAGGAACTGAAAGTTGCCGTGTTTTAATCTTTTTGATCTTAAACTTTATCTGACTGGTCTGATTAAATTACAATGTTTTCTATTCATTTGTACTGACCACTTACAACACCACAGTGGTGTACAGAATACCATGTATTGTGTTTAAAGACCATGTAAAGACGCCCGTCTGCCAAAACCATGAGAGGAGTATATTCTGCAGAATGTGGACAGCGGTCTTTGCTATGATGCTGGTTGTGGCACATTTTGCAGAAAGTCTAAAATGTCCCTTCAGTGGGAGTCGGAAACAAGACGAGTGACATAGGTCCACATCAGCAGTCACAACCATTATTTCCTGAGGTTTGGTGTTTACTGCTTTAAAGTGCACCCAAAGGACCAGTAAAGCACCCAGTATAGTCCGACTGCCACAACCACAGGAAGGAGGTGAACCCGTGAGACAGACTGCAGAAGTTAGTTTGCGTTTGACTGTGTGGCAGCGTTGAGGCAGAAGGGGGAAAAAAACGAAAAGGAAGAAAAAGAAAGGACTGAGGGGAGCATTTAGGAGGGAACAGTATGTTTCTGAGTGTCAGGGCCTCCACTGGCCCTGAGGCTAGTAGTCTCTCTCTCTCTACTTTCTCTGCCCTCCCCCCTCCCCCCGACTGTGCCTCCCTCTCCCACCTCTTGCTCTGTGATTTATGCCTAACCTTTGTAATTACAGTGCCAACCGCAGCAGCCGTCAGGTTCAGATGGGGTGAGGCACAGGCATGCCCCATCACCTGAGAGCAGTGGCTCGCCAGATCTACTGTTAAAATGCAGCTGCAATTTTCCCCTCAGCCTAATCTTCTTGACATTGGCTCTGGGAACATATTTGTGTGGCAACAAGACATTGCAAAGGCCCTCTGCCAAACATGAGTCAATTGTTTTTCCATTAGAAGACGCACTTGTGGAGAAAGCACATTCAGCAAGCCATATTAATTTCTGTTAAATGATTTTTGCTCTTATTAGTGAGCTGTGGTTTATTACAATTCAAGGAACAAGTGTACGGATACAATAGCAGCTCAAAGCAATGCACATGACACAAGCTCACATGTCATGAGGCGTAACTGGGGCAACAGCCTTTCAGTCCAACAGTGGTGGGATCAAATATGATTGGCAGTTACTTGGACCTCCAGCACTGATTCACCACCTGACCTGACACGTCCATGGGTATAAAGCTCCCACTCAGATCCCAGCACAGAACAAAATATATCGGTTGCCATGCGTTTTGAGAAAAGAAGCCCTCGGATTTTCAGTGCCCGCTCTTATTTGCACTGTATATGTCTGTGGATGTCCATGACACACCAGGCATTGTCAGCGCACAGAAAGCTTTCTTTGGCAGCCCCCTCAGTGAAACAGCATGATAGAAAGTCAGGCAAAGAAAAGAAAGAGAGGAAGAAAGAGAGAATGTGCCCACATGAGTGTGACATAGTGCTGCTGGACTGATTTGCTCACCATGACAACCGTGCAGTGGGGGGGCGGAGGGCCGGGGGACCCCCTGGCTTTTTGGCCGGGTACAATACGGAGAGAGGCACGTCTTAACCTCAGTGACATCCCTGTTGTCAGCGGGTCAAATGCTTGAATATCAATGAACTGACTCGGTGCCCCTTGCAGTGGTCCTCAAAACTGTCCGGCTCACATAAGAAGCTCTGGCTGTCCTCTCTGACCCCTCCTGACCTGTTTCCAGCCTCTTGCTGCATTGAAACCAGAAAGACTGATTCCACAGGGTTAAACAACACTTAATCAGTGCACACACATTCCTGCTTCCTGCTTCTGGTCGACTCAGTTCATTTCTTGTCTGTTGGAGCAGCGATTCTCAACCAGGACTTTACACCTTACACTGAGGTAACTCTGCAACTGCACTAAGAGTTGTGTGGAAAAACTGTGAGTATAACTAATCTGGGGGAAAAAAATCAACATTAAGAAAAAAAAAATCACAAGTCTGTGTGAAGGAGCAAAATTAACATTTAAACAGTTTGTATGATGCTGACTAACCATTATGGTTATTATGGTTGCTGGTTAACAGGCCGACTACAGAGGACGTGAAAAAGTGAAATAGCAGTTAGAAGTAATAAATAAACAAGTGAAATAGTTAACATTAGAAAAAAAAACATAAAGCAAAGGAGAAATCCTTGCAATCGTAGTAAGATAAATTGTTGAAATAGTTACCTAAAATTAAGATAAACAGACGAAAAGGTCAAATATAGCTAAAATAAAGGGAAAACAGTTTTGACTTCTGGCTAAAAGTCATGAATTGTAGCTAACAATGTTGTAGAATCAAAAAATCCTTGACATAGTTGGCTAAAAGTTGTAGAAAAATAGTTAGCTAATGAGAACCCCAACAATAACAATCCCAGAATCAGAATTCATACATACTTGAAATAGTCTGCTCCAGTAAGATAAATTGCTGAAATAATTGATAACGAGGTAAACTAACAAAGCTAATACTGGATAGTAAATACTTTGAATAGATGAATTATTATTGGCTAAAAGTAAAGCTGAAAAACTGAAAGTTGTAGTAGAATACAAACCAATTTAAACATTTACAATAGCACCGTATGAAAGAACTACAGACGAGTGGCAAAGAAAAAACAGCAAAGTGTTTGAGCAAGGTGTTGGGCCACCGCTTGGTACCAGAACAGCTTCAACACACCATGGTATTGATTCTCCAAGTCTGTGGAACTCTACTGGAGGGATAAACAGCATTCTTCTAAAAGATATTCCCTCATATATTGTTTTGATGATGGTGGGTTGATCCAGAATCTCTCACATGTTTTCAATTGGGTTGAGATCTGGTGACTGTGAAAGCCATAGACCAGCGCTGAAATCTGACAAACAGGTGAAACGGTGTTACTTTCAACTGAGGAACACTGCTGAATTGAAATCCATCCTCTATCTAAACTGCATGAAGACTAACCACTGCTTTGATTTCCTCAAGGCTAGATCACTATAACTCTCTGTACTTGAGTATTGGTCAGTCTTTAGTGTCTTGTCTGCAGTTTTTGCAGACACTCCTGCAGGACTCCTAACTGGTGCCAAAAACACAGAAAACATTACACAGGGATCCTTGCATTGGCTACCTGTTAAATACAGAATTCATTTTAAGAATTGTGTATTATATAAGGCCATGCATGGGTTGGCTCCTGCAGAACTTCTTTGACCTGCTCTACCTTTAGACCTCTCAGATCTTCAGACCAACTTGAGGGAGATCTTTCTCTTTCAATAAATGTTTCTCTTCCACTGACATTTTTAATAAAAATCTCAAGATGTACGTGCTTTCAATTCCTTTTGGTTGCTCTTAGTGGTCATAATGTAATATTTTATATTCATTTTATAAATTGATCTTACAAGTTGTTGTCCTGTTCATCTTGTTTTTTCTAGTATTTTATGTTTATTGATTTTACAGGTTTTATCCTGCTTTCTGTCTTACTTTTTGCACATATTTTTGTTATTGCCTCTCTTACAATATGTCATTTTGGTCAACTCAGGTTGTTTGATTTCATAGCATATGATTGACATCATTTTCATACTCATCAAACCACTCAGTGATCCCTCATGTCCTATGGATGGAGGCACTGTCACCCTGGAAGAGATCACTACTATCAGGATGTTTCATTGTAGAATAAAGATGATCATTTAGAACAATTTTGTATTGGTTTGTAGTGACCCTTCCCTTGAAGCGGATAATTAAGACCAGCAAAATCACCCCCCTACAGCATAACAGAGCTCGGTTTATGGTTTTTCCTTTAATTTGTCATCCATCTGTACCACTTTATTTTAATGTTCCATAACATCCACTTTTAATTATTTGTTAACATTACAGCATGATGAGTGGGACCAGTGAAGTGGTACTTGAGCTCATCAGACAGTGTTGAGTGTGTAGGTCAGACAAACAAGGCTGGGCACCACTGTGCTTTGACAACAGACAGAATAAAATGTTACTCATTCAAACAAAGCACAGTTCTCAAACACATAAGTAAACTCGTGGTAGTAGCTGCAGCCAGAGCAGCATTCCATTCAGCAGCACTACCCACCATTTCAATCCCAATTTTCATCAAGTCAGTGGTTTCCTGCTTAATACAACGTTTTGTTTCTGCAGCACTGCTCCTTTCTCTCCTTTGAAGACCAGGAGAACAGAGGCTTGTCTTTATGTTGCTTAGTGAATCTAGCCGTCCATGTTGGTTCAAAGTGGTGTCCATGACCCAAGGCAATGATCAAACAGGGAGCTAAATTTAGTTCTTCATTTCCATGTTGGGCATCGTTGCCTATGGTACACTGTATTGTGAACACTCAAATATGCTGTGCAGGTGTTGTGCAGTAAATATGTAGACACATAGTTTGCACGCTTTTGTGGAACCCCCCTTTACTGCGGCATTTGATGGCTTTAGCTTGGTCCTGTTGTCTGACAGCTGTTTTATAGACTGCAATCAGATTTTCATTTGACCATGTAAATCCTGGCTATGCTCACATCTGTTCTTAGAGACTCTAACATGAAGGATGAAGTAAATCTTTCTGGAAACTTTCCGGACTCATACCTAAAAATATATGTGCACTTTATTCAAGTGTTGTCAAGCTTACGAATATAAACCTTGAGCAGCCTCAAGTCTTACATCAAAAGCTCAGAAACTACATTTGGGTGTGAAAAAATGTCTCAAAGCCAGTATGTAAACAAAGACACTAGTAGAGCAATAGTGTTTTAATTGTGTTGTCATACTGCAACTTACAGTTCGCCCCTTTAAGTGGGTCACTGTTTCCCACAAAGGCCAGATAAGTGGGTCCTGACGCCCTTCTAGAGTAGATTAGCTGCTGCTGCTGCTGCCATCACTCCCATTACTATTATCAGGACCAGACAATCTGGCCCGCCACCAGTGTCCAGGAAACCAAGATTCCTTTGCCATGGTATAGCTTGATTACTCAAAGGAACACATGTAATGGTATCAGATACAGTCGCAAAACGCAACAATAAACTCATTTATCATCTCCTCAACTGTTCCTCGGTATTTAATTGCAAATTGCTTCCAGTCCTGTCACTGCATAAAGCAAGCTGGGAGCAAAATAGGACGTTGTCTTGAACCGCTGTAGACCAACACATGTTATGTGTTGTGCATGCCTGTTTATATTAACTTGATGCCCCAAGAAAAAAAGAAATACTCTGTAAGGATTTTATGCCAGAGCAAAAAAACAAAACATAAAAACAGCCAGAACCTGGAAGGGAAAAACACAAGCAAGGTGACAAACAGTATAGTCATGTTTACTTTTATTGTTATTGAAAAAAAGATTTTGAATTGCAAATACTGAGTGCAGATACCAAGTAACTGAACATCACGGCTGACAAACATGTTTTCTTTGCTTCTCCCTGCTGTCACTGTGTGTTCATAGATTGGAATTAAGATCTTCAATACAGCTTCTCTTGTGTATATCATATGTTGCTTTCACTGGTGGAGTGAAAGGCCAGTTTTATACTTTCCACAAGGGCCTGCTAGAGTCCGTATGACGTGAATTCCATCATCTGTACAAGCCCACAAGAGTCCACGTGGATGCCACCATTAAAATTTACGTCTGTGCAGCTGCAACTCTACAAGGACAGTAGCGCACATGCTCAGCCATAGTGTCCATGTACAGAATGTGTAGATGCCACACTACTGCCCATGTATAGATGAAGTCCTCCAGAGGTGGACTAAGGGTTAAGCATTCACAATGTTTTGTGACTTTATGCCCAAGTAAGCTAACTGTATTTAGAGCACAGATATGACAGTGCTATTAATCTTCTTTCTAACTTCAAAAATGTATAATCAATTTAGTGTATCAGTAACACTAATCTAATAACATAATCATATAAAAACCACAAGACCTATTTTATGTATAATTAATACATTTGTATTTGATACTTTTTGATATTTTTTGCTTATATACTGCTTTACATTTTGAATTTTAAGAGTTTGAATAGCAAGACAACTTGCAAGGGATTGATTTTACACTCAGATATTGCTAGTTTTACCTAAATAAAGCCTGCAAATACTTCTTACACCATTTACTGATTTGCAAATGTGACCTAGTAAAGATCTGGGTTTCCAATCACAATGTTAACAGACATAGAAGTCTTTTTCACACATGGGATATGTAACATTGCTGATTCATCAATCTGTTAGTAAGTGTAAGCGATGGCTTTCTGTCATTCATCTGTAAATCACTTTAATGTTCCTCCCGGCTTCATTCAGGCGTACCCACAGCAGTGGCGGAGAGAGACACAGTATATGCACAATATCTATCATTCACACGGGATTAGACAGTACATCAAGTGATGCATAATACATATTAATGCACTAACAAACAACAGAGTAATTCAAAATCCATTATGTAACAAATGATTTAACCGAAGTTTCTAAACTGTGACTGTATGTGTGACAGCTCACCTATCTAAAGTGAAGAAAAGTACACAGTGTGACTTGTTGATCGATCCTGGAGATGCTTATATGAATCCTGCTGCTGTTTGATGTTGCAGGTAACTTTAGTGACAAGACTCCTACAAACAACTGAAAGTATGTTGTAATCTTGTGCATGCCTATCTGTTAATGCAACAGCATGTTTAGACTTGTGCCATCTTGAAAGTGATATAGAAATGTTTCCAGGTCCGACCTAGTAAGATTGACGCAACGACTTTAATGGAAAACTGAGCAGAGTGTTCATTCAGACATAAAGCCGACACGTTCAGATGCTGTCAGATTAACAGAAAATAGTGCATGTCTGAAAGTGGTTTAATGCTGCTAGTGTTTCCTAAGGCACGAAACTGACTAAATTTTGATTATTCTTTTTACAAAAGTATAAAAAGTAGAATGCTATGTCTTCCTAAACCTAAATGTATTAACTTGCCTATAACTGATAATCAATAAGTAGTTAGAATACACACACAGTTTTTGCAACCACATACAATTGTTGGGGTATATCATTTGCTAGCCTAGGTGGTGTTGTGTGTAAGGTGTGAAAACCAACATTCACACAGAGTTGTGATGTTTTAGTGAATTTTCAATGGGACCTTAAGTTATGTCAGTAAGCCAAACTAAATGATAGATGTTCTGCCATTTTATTTGCAAATAGCTATCTGGTGTCATGCTTTGCTGCTGTCCGTTGCATAGAGTTAATGTAAAAATAGTCAAATGTCTGCATACAGTGTGTTCTGCCAGCAAGGCCGGGATATTTTCTCCCAGTTTATGTGACAGTTGATTGTGTAGTTTCCTTTCATGTTCTCCCCCTCTGTGCCATCTTTCTTTGTTAAGTTTGCTGAGAGTGTCTTTGAACCACAGGCATTTTCTCTCAGCGGTGTTCATGAGCCCTGCCAGATCCATCATCATCCCTCTCCCTCTGTCTATCCCTCTATAGCTCCTATACTGTCTGTAACCCGCACACACACACAAGTATATACACATGTAGACAGTCTCCTGTTGTGCCTGCTCTCTCCACTCCTCCATCAACCCTGTCGCTGCCTTCAGAACATCTCTGAAAAACACCACTTACATGTGACAAACACATGCATGGTTATATTCACACATACGCACACGCATTCACACGGACGCGCGGCTACAAAGAAGCAAGAGAAGGTCCTCATACAAAGGGAAGCCGTCCACACATTCTGATGTTCTGCCGTGTTTTAAAATTATCAGAGCTCTCAGCAGTGTGGATTAGAGAAGGTGGCAGATTAGAGTCTGCTGCTAAGTCACCATGGCGAAAACCTTGCTCCCAGCTGACACCAGAGTATTCACATCCCTCTAACCACACAATCTCTTGCCTCCTCAGTCACGTTGCAGCCCATGGGTGCCACCACTTCTTGTAATGCTGCTCCTTTACATCTGACAGTTTTGTCTTGAATGCTGCATATCTGTCAGTGTGATAGTAGAGAACATGTGCGTCATGTCCTACTTGCCAGGTTAGATAGATACGACTCATCACCTTGGTAAAGCAATTGTTAGAGAATTTAGATTTTAGATTTATACAACAAGACTGATTAAAAATGCATTAATTTCTATACGTCTCACAGTACTGTAATTTTACAATAGTTCCAGATAAATGTCTCACTCTTGTGAAACAAATGTAATTCTAGCTGTGAATGTGGTTCTGAGGGGAATTTATTAAATGAATTCTGGGAAAATATCTTTGATGAATAGCTACAAATCATTCGATTTCCCATGTCTTGCATTGTTTGCCAGCTATCAGTCTCCACGCTTTCATATGTAACGAACAAACTACAGACCATCTCACAATGGGATCACACCAGCTGCAATGAAACAATTACAGCATTATTGCATGAATACTCAGTGCTCATGGGTCGGACCACACCCATCCTTGAACTCGGCCTTCATTTTGATCTCTGTTAAACAGCTGTAAAGTTGTGTGACTGTGTCTTGCGCAGTCGTGACGCGATTGTCCTGACAAAATCTGCCCACATAAATATAAACACCTGCCGAAGCATACAAAGCTACCTTTGTGGTAGTTGCTGCAACAGTAGGTGTCTCCAGGATGGCATTTTGCCCTGATGACACACACACATACACATACACACACACACACACACACACACACACACACACAAACTCACAATGTACTAACAATACCAGCTTCACTATCAAGGCTCGGAGCCAAAATGTATGTAAAAAATAGAGGCAGGCTTGAGGGAGGAGGCTGGCATGTCTGAAAAAGAGCAGGAGTTGCCATACTGTGGTCCTCAGAGGAAGTGAGCTGCTGCCCTGCTTGTATGCAGGGGGAGTGTCTGTTTGCACAGGTCTCTGTCAGTTAACACTAATCTGCCTGATCTCCACCTCAAAGTCACTCACTTCTCCACATGCAAATAAACATATTCAGTCCTCTTTCAAACCAAAGCCACTATCAAACACTTGTTTGATCAGCAGAGGGCCTGTGAGGCAGATCATTATGCATTTGAAAAAAAAAGGGAAAAGCGCCCTGCCCCTGCCTTGCAAGGAGAAAACTCATTGTTGCCAGGTTTTTATGTAATTACTCTCACCTTCAGCGGTGGCTGGGAACAACTGCTTCCAAAGCAGACTGAGGTGTCTGTGTGTGTTTCTGTGAACTATTAGTGGTGCTTGTTGCTGCAGATTGGGCATATATATACTGTACTCTTACATTGCCCCAGTTTCTTTGTTGGATAGATCAGTTCAGAACATAAAGCCCACCCACACTTCCTCAACCCTAATCCTCAGAACTCTGGATTCATGTACTGGAAGAACTTGAAGGATGAGAGAGTGCTTTCATTGCATTCTATGATAACACTTTGGTCTGTGAAACTTGCTGCTCTCTCTGTAAAGTTTTTTTTCTTCAGTAACCCTTCTATACTCAAAGTTATTTCTTCAAAATGAAAACAAAGCTGTTTCATTTGTTGTGATGCACCAACAATTTTTCTTCTCTGGTACTGCCAAAGGAGTCTCAAAAAGCCGATAGATTTACATTTAGAGCAGCTGTCTAATAAGAGAAACAAGTGCCAAGAATCAGTGTGTGTCTAGCACATTAGGAGCATACATGTTGCAGGAACCCTCCCACCCCGAGCACCAGCCAAATTCCTTTGTGTGTATGTTGTGTGTGTGTGTGCGTCATGTATGAGTGTATGACATTGAGAGGCTAAGCACTGCTTTCCAAAGAGACAGGCCTGAACTAGTAAACAGGTGCTGCTTGAGCAGCTGAGGATGAGGACATGGGGCGTCTCCACAAAGCCTGATCAAAGAGAAGTTGCCTCAGCCGCCAGTCATCCCAGCAACTTGATTTATGCCACTGTGTCAGAGAACTTTATGACTGCTTGCAAAAGCAGCAGATAAAGTAAAGGTACACAAGTTCCTCCACAGCCCTGCATACAACAACACGGCACACAGAAGACGGTGTCGTCATTTATTGATACAGAAGCGTAGTTTTACGGTTTTGACTGGTGATGATGTTTTCTTGCCACATTCCCTCTGAAACTGAATCTGCCTTTGACATGCAGAGGAGGCTTAATTGTTCTGTCATTTCAACTTTATGTTTGTAATACCGCTCTGTTCCGCAAAGACACTTAACATCAGCTCAATTACAGAGTGTGGAAAGCTGGAAATCCTGGCTTGCTGGCAAACCAGTCAGATTAAATTAAATCAAGCAATTATCAAAGGTTTGATGCCGTTTCAACAACGCTGATCACAAGCAAAAGCTCTTTTTTGTCAACACATCATAAGCAAACACCGACTGCTATCTCCTGCACGGCACAGCAGAAAGAATGGGAGGCGAGAAGTGGATGAGTATGTGGGTGACGGCATTCATCCTGGTGGAATTTTAAGATATGGAGGTCTGAGATTCATCAGCCTTAGTCACATGGCTGTGGCGGGATTCCCCGCCTGGTCAAATAAAATGGGTCTGTGCAGAGAAGAGCATTTAATAGAAGAAAGAAATGATTCATCAGTTGTTTCACTTTGCTAAGTGACACTCGAGGCCTGAAAACCTGTGATCTGGTGGAAAAACATCTATATTTTTAAAAACCTAAATAAGGTTAAGTGTGGTTTCCAAAAAGAAAAAAAAACTTGCCAGCATTACTTTGCCCTTGCTCTGAGCAGGATTCTTCCCTTTGAAGAGAGGAGAAGAAGAGAAGTGAAGCCTGCTTGGCTGAAGAAGCCCTGGAGGGGGGTGGTAACTGTCATTTATATTTACAGCCTTCCCAGACACCTCGGGGGCTGTTATCCAGGTGGCCTCTGTTGAAGCTCTCAGAAGCACTCACACCTTTTTCGCAACTCAGAGTATCAATAGACACTGGCTGACTTTGATTCAGCCACATAGAGGTTGTGAGTCATGTGCTCTTGACTGTTAAAACGGGTTGGGTTGGCGCTGGAACTTGAATGCCCTCAGGGATAAAGCATTACTACAGTTCTGAAACTTTATTAGACCAGAGAGGACTCTCTACCATAGGTTTCAAACTCTAATCTTTTTCTTCTCTGGTACAGAGGAAGGAGGGAGAGCCTTAACATCTCAAAAAAGATTTGAAAATGAGGCAGATAAAGGTGAAAAGGTCTCATCCTCCATCTTTTTTTCAGGGACTCAAAAGGATCACGTTGCGCTAACTTGTCACATTTGTAGTTAACTTTTGACAATTTGTCCCTATCCCTACATGTGTTTGAGTCTTAAACGGGTGACAGACTTGTAATCGGTGACTATCCAAGCTGACGGCACTGCAAGACAAGAGTCAATTGCCGTTACATAGATTCAAGACTAGACTTGTGGCCCTCAGTGCATGCACCTTAACATTTTGACAGTGTATGGATCATTTAACACCAAACATCTCAGGATACCAAACAATGTATTCAGTTTGCTCATGCTTGAAAAAAAATTTGCTTCAGTCAATATGTAACTCCTTCAAATCCAGGCCAGATGTGTCTTTAGAAATGTCACTATGCCCTGCTGATAAGAAGAGAAGAGATGACAGATATTCAGTATTTTGGTTTGCAGCGATCCTCTTTTCAAAGTCAAACCCTTCAAACAGTCTAATCCTGTCCTGAATGAGAGCTGGATTATTGTATAACCCCTTCATTGATACGCACCGACACATGCAACACAGCGAGAGGGAGAGAGAGGGAGAGAAACAGGGTGAGACGGGAGAGAGATGCCTAAAATAAAGTTGTATATTCACTTCAGCTGGGATGAAAAAACTACACAAAGGCTTATATAAGCACCCAGCATAAAGGCAGGGAGGAACATTTAAAAAAAAAATCATTAACAGGTTGTCAAAATGGTGATGAAAACCACAGAGAACACATTGACATTTAGTCAACTAAACAAAGATGTTCAAAAGTTAATAGCTCCTCTTTATGAATTCACCTTTTTTTCTTTTCATCTTGGCATAAATTGACTTAAATGTACACTAATGGTATTAAATGAAAACATCAAATCAGTCGAATTGTGTGTATCTAACTGCAACATTTACACCCAGTACATCAAACCTGCACATAAAACATTAATGATTTCTTTGGGATGTTTTGGAAATGCAAAGATATAAAAATTAAAGCCTTCACATTATATTAAAACATGCTGAATAAATCTAAAACAAAGTGACTGTGGTGCCTTTTAGTAATGTACACAAACTGCAGATGGAAGGCCAGATCCAATCTTATGTCAAACATTTTTTTGCTGTTAGTTGTCTTTGATGTAGCCACAGTGGAACGAACATAAATGTTCAACTTATAGACATTTAAAAATAGGAAAGCCACTGTATGTTTCCTGTCTACTTCAGTACCAACATGTCCTATTTTCTACAAAGCACAGTATGATATAGAACCTTTTTTCCCCCCCATAGCAGGAAATATGCAACATTTATGAACTAAACTAAACTGCCCGTAAAATCAGTTATTATGGAGAAGAAAATATGTCTCGTTGTTGCCTGTGTCAATTATTCCTGAACAGTCTGGATGAGAAGCTTATTTAAAACCCGGCTCTAACATAACATCACATTTACAAATTAAGGCTGATGATTTTTGAGTTTTATGATGTATTAAAATAACCACTACACACTGTTTGTGTACGATAGCGAGGGGTGAGAAGTGCTGCAAAAAAACAACAACCACCAGCTCTATATGTGGCTGTATGAGGACGGAGATTCATTCGCTCCAACAGCAGGGAATAACAACACAGCAGCAATACACGATTCCGGCTTTACAAACATTTAAAACTAGAACGTTTTATTAATTTTTCTATAAAATCTCAACTTTTTTTTTAGAAATATATACAAACGTTCCCTTGTGCTATAAAACAGCAACAAACAAAAAAAACTGCATGTACAAATAAGTTTTCAATATCGAGTGCTTGATTAATTTATGACATGGATTTGCCTCACAATGGGCAGTTGGTAAGGTCTCGAGCGCCTTTCAACAGCTGCTCTCAGTCCAGTTCAAACATATATGACACTGCCTCGATTACCATTAAAAAGCCTCACAACACAACACTCGTCTCTCTGACCATTTGCCTCCATTGTCTATGGGGTCCTTTCATTGTCTGTAATCTGTCACTAACAGTACAAGTGTCTTTTTGCCTGTAAGGAAAACATCTATTGCACATTATTCAAGTAACCCCATGGCACATCCAAATGGTTTATTCCACTCTTTTTGTCTTGGCAACAATAAGATTTTTTTTCTCTACCAAGTTCCTCAATAGGATAAGTGAATCCAGGAGTAGCAGATTTTTTCTCAAACAAAGGCAGCTCTTGTTGTGTGACATGGCTCAAGATAGAAAAAAAAAAAACATGTATTATCTTCAATGCATTTTGCATAAATAAAACATGAACCTTGATTCTTTTGATGGCACTCTGATTATTATAAGTCTTATTTAGGGCTTTAAAAGTATTTTTTGGGTTTGTACAAAGAGAGCCAGCCTATACACATGTTGGAGGGGGCCGTGTAGGCTCGTACTTAGTACTGTGCCCTTTGAGAGATGGGTGAGGCTTGATGTAAGGCCTGCTGCTGGTGAACACACTGGCAGCCTTCCTCCTCGTCCTCTTCTTCAGCTTCCTGCTGAACACATTCTGCCACGACTGCAGAGTCTTTGAGGTCCAGATCCACATACCGCTAGTGATGCCCACCACCAGCAGCATGAAGATCTTCACCATGAAGATCTCAACGGCGGGGATGGAGGCCTTCATGACGCACTCATCCGACTCCGGCCCGCTGCTGTCCACACACTTCTGCTCCCCTGCTAGGATGCGCCAGTAGTCCATGTTGAGCCTCTCGTAGAAATAGCAGGCAATGACGCAGGTGGCCGGGACGGTGTAGAGCACGGAGAAAACCCCGATGCGTACCATCAACTTCTCAAGCTTGTCTGTGTTCTCTCCTTCTGTCTTCATAATCTTGCGGATGTGGAAGAGGGCCACAAAGCCAGACAGCAGGAAAGAAGTGCCAATAATAAGATAGCAGGAGAGAGGGATGAGCACAAAGCCTGTGAGAGCTTTGACATCCATGCTGCCTACGTAGCAGACCCCCGTCAGCTCGTCTCCCGCCACCTTCCTCATCACCAGGATCATGATGGTCTTGACAGCCGGGATGGCCCACGCTGCCAGGTGGAAGTAGCTGCTGTTGGCCTCGATGGCCTCGTGACCCCACTTCTTCCCCGCAGCCAGGAACCATGTGAGGGTCAGGATGACCCACCAGAGTGAGCTTGCCATTCCAAAATAATACAGGATGAGGAACACAATAGTGCAGCCGGTGCTCTCCAGGCCCTCCTGGATAATATACTGGACCCCATTGTCTCTGTCGCAGGCTATTCTGTCAGCACCCACAAAAAGTCGAATGAGGTAGCCCACAGAGTAGACACAGTAGGACATGGAGAGGAAGATGATCGGCCTCTCCGGGTATTTGAAGCGCTGTGGGTCAATGAGGAAGGTGAGCACAGTGAAGGCGCTGGAGACAAAGCAGAGGATGGACCAGATGGCCATCCACACCAGAGAGAACTGCTTGTCCCCCTGACTCCAGTATACATCCACTTTGGGGTAGCATTTGGGGGCGCAGGACTCACTCTTCTCCACAAAGTGGAACTTGCCCGGGTTGCTGCACGTCTGTTTGCTGCTGCTGCTGTCCTTCAGGTGCAGGTCCTGTCCGCTCAGAGGCCTCTGTGGCCTGAACTCTGGAGGCTGGGTGTGGGACACTTTGGGAGGCTCGTCTGAGCCGTTGTTGGGCGCCTCCATGCAGAGGTTGTTTGGGTCGTTTTTGGTGGGCAGGCGGGAGCAGTCCAGGGAGTCTGGCCAGGGGAAGTTAAACTTCTCCAGGACGGGCAGGCATTTTACCTTCACCTGCTCACACATAACTCTACATGCTGGGATGGGGTTTGACACCTGCTCTGTGCACATGGGAGCGTACAGGGAACACAGGAAAAATTTGAGGTGACTGTGGCATCCATACCTTATCAGTGTGGCAAACTCCTGCAGCTTTATTGCTGCCTCTTTTTGGTCATCATGGCCCATGAGATTTGGCATGCGGGTCATGTTGTAGCCGATGTCTTTGCACTGGGGGATATTGATGTGTTGACATCTCCCCTCTCCTGACCAGTCTGGGTCTATTGAGCTGATTGCTGAAGCACCATCACTCCACAGCACCAGCAGCACACAGACCAGGCTCAGTGGACACATTCTCTCTTCTTAATTCAGAGAAAACGCACAAGTTTCTTTCATTAAAAAGTCAGTGTTGGCGGGTAAAACGCAGAAAAAAACTTACTCAGCTGTCTTTTTCCAGACCATCGTTTCCACACTTTAGAATTAGAAGGTTAAACAAAAGCATAAATCCCGCTACGGTCCGACAATGTTTCCTCGCTGGCAGTGTGCCGTCAGGTCCATGCTTTCATGCGCTCAGTTAGTGTCTGAAGTGGAGCTACTTGTTCTGCCTCCTGCTCCGCACATATCAGTGTGCTGGGGGGAAAACTGAGTCTCTGGGTGTTCCGATTAGTTCCCTTCTCGTTTCCAAAACACTCACCGGTCCGTTTTCACGTTTCATGACACTTTTTTCGGGGAGTCTTGTGTCTGTGTAGCTCTGCGGTGTCTCTCCCTGCGCGACAACTTTGGAAAAAGAACCAAAAATAATTTCCCTCCGGCTCTTTACGCGGCTCCTCGCAAGGCACCAGAAAACAATGAATCAGTCAGCAAAATAAGTGGAATAAATATCCTCGGCGATCGTAATAAATGAGTCCCAGGCATGAAGGATTACGCTCCTCCCGTCAGCAGGCAGTTGATGCGTTTGGTGGCAGCGCTCGTCTGAGCTGGTCGGAGCCTCCGTCCCGGTCTAACCTGCCAAAAGATCCGCCTTCAAAGACAGCTACTTTGCATAAGAAAGATGACACTGACACGCGGATTATTTTCAAATCGTGCGGAACAGCTTGTTCATTACAGCAGTTTTCAAAGGGCTCACAGCAAAACTTCCCTCTCTCTCTGTTTGTTTGGACTCAGGCGACCAAACTTCCACCACAGAGACACATTTTGAGGAGAATCCCGAAACGTTGCGCAACATGGCTCACAGGCGCACAGGTCCAGAGGCGCACAGAGACCACAGCTCTGGTCACAAGCAGCATTTTAACAGGATGCACGTGTGTGGAGGAGAATGAATGCACTGCAATGTGTATTTTCCCAACCTTTTCCCCTTCTAAGTCTTCCTTTGTAAACTACTTTGTGCAGTGCATCTCTCCTTTGAAGAAAGTATAATGAATATCTGCAATTTTTATTACCATTTTTCAACCATTTTCCCTCAGTTTTTAATTTTTAAATCATGCTTTGGATCAGTGAAACCTTTAATTCTCACAGTGATCATAAAATACAGCCTTAAAATATCCCTTTAAAAAATGAGGCAGTGCTGAAGACTAATTCTTTAATTCTTTATTGATAATGGAGTTCTCCAGAGACATTCAGCAGACTATTGACCAGTTAAGAAAGAAAATCCCTGAGTTAAGTACTAACACCCGGGAAAAACTCAGTGAAAGTACTACATTCAAAAGTTACTTAAGTAGAAACAGCCTATGAAGAATTAAAAGGGAAATCAAAATTAAAGTACTCATTATGGACACTATATATTAATTTATCACCATCCTGGAATTCTTTACATGTAAGCATGAATATGTCAGTGGGTCAAGGTGGATCCAGTTTTAACTGCTCTTATAGAGTAGTAGTACAGAGAGGGTTGGGTTTACCCTGAAAAACAATAATTGTTGGACCACCTTAAATGAATTGCTTCATTTGGTTACAGGCAAGTGAATTAAGTTGATCCAAATTGAGTTATAAAGTAAAAACAATAAGTAACATGTACTTTAATCAGTTGATTCCTCTCAAATGAACAGTGTGCATTGCTGCAACTTCATTTAAAGGAAAGTCAACATGAAGTTTCCATTTTTTTCAAATTTGAATATTTGCTTTACCCAAATGTTAAATGTAAAACATGATTTTGTGGTTTGACTTACTGTTCTTTCCTTTTCTTTACTCTGCAATTCTACTCCAAGAGAACAGAGCTTGGGTTGCAGCAGGCGCACAATGCTAAAAGAGCAGTAAACCCATTTTTTGCACTTTCACCAAAATTAGAATATCGATTTAAAGGGATGAGTTTATAGAATCCACAGAATTAAGCTGGCATCACCAAAGCAGAAAGATAAATGAGATTTATTTGAAATTTTACTTTACTTCAACTACAGCAGGCAAATAAAATATGAGGCCATTGTATGGACAAAGGCCTCATATTTTATTAGTTGATATTTTAGGTGTAAACTCTTATGTTTTAGAGTAGATTTTATTTTTATTTATTTCTATTTTACTTTATACATTGATATATTTACACATATATGTAAAAGAAAGCAGACAGACCTGGAGTTTTTGAGTAAAAGATGCAGTTTATCTCATCTTTTAATTAATGTAAGTTGAATATACTTTATTCATTCCAGGCAAGTTTGCAAACCAACAATAAGAAGACAAGGAGGCCCAAAAGTAAAATAAAAAAATAAAAAAATAAAAAAATCAGCCGACAAAGAGATGAAAGTAGATGTGTCAGTCTGGATACTGTCAGCAACTTTTCTGTTTCTTTCTTCTTTTTTTAAGCACTAGAACACTCATGAAGAAAAATGAACAAGGATGTTGATAAAAGCACATCCAATTTTAGGATCTGTTTAGGATTCAGCAGCGCAGGGATCCGAGTGTTGGAGCCAATCTTCTCAGTGCGAAATTCAACAACACCTTGCAGTCATTTCCTGTCTTTTTCAATGAAGGAAGCCATCCTGCAAACAAATAAAAAGGTTAAATTCCTTTTGAAAATGTCAGCCTAAAGTGTTGACATTGTTCTATTGTCAAGCCCAGAGCAGTGAGCCTGCATCAATAATTCAGGTGCTGCTTAGCCTTTCTTACAGTTACATCTGTATTCTCAGCAGATCTGGACAGTATCTGTGTGTTTAACATTTTGCTTGGATGTCCATTTCTTTAGTTGCGTCACACTTGGTGTCATAAACACACTGTTGCAGCTATCTGCAGTGTTCTGGCCCTTATGACGCAATTTGAATCAACTGGGACTGATAATTAAATAGAATTGATGAATGAACTACATGATTAAACACCCTTAAAAATCAGTGGGAGAATAATTCATTGAAAATATGTGCAACATTCATAAATCACTATGTCCTGCTTAGTTGCTACTGTTTCCACGCAGACAAAAAGGCACCAACAAGTGCCTATTTTGGTCAAATGGGGTTGATTCTTTTCAGTTTCCTGTGAATAAAGCTTTATTTCCTGTTAAAACAATTTGGTATGATTGCACATTCTGTCAGTGATATCTGATAAAGTGCACTTTTGTGCAGTTTGCATGCTCTCACTGTTTCTGCATTGGCTTCCTGCAGGTGCTCCGGTTTCCTTTCACTTTGCAGCGACGTGTAGCAGTAAGTAGAAAATGTTCGTCTGGCTCTGTGATAAACTGTCCAGTGTGTATCCCAGCTCTTGCACGGGGACAGGCTCCAGCCCCCCGTGACTCTGAGCGGGATAAGTGGTGTAGAAAATGAATGGATGGATGAGCTTTTATTAGCCTGTTAAAGCGAAACAATTCCTTCAGAGGGCACGCCCACGGAAGGTGCAGCAGTAAGTCACAGAGTATCATTAAATAACAAAGGACAACATATCAGCATATAGTCTGAACAACAGAAGTAAACCCTGATGCAGTGATGCTCCACTCCAAGAACTCCATCTTGGTTTTCTGCTGTTATCCTGTTCATATAGGAGCAGGATGGCATATCCTGAGAGACGAGCAGCTTATGGGGCTTTCTGCCTGTTTTATGTGTATGAGATCCTCCAGGCCTCGCTCACGTTACCTTGTAAAAAGTTTGTAGCAGCAAGATTTATACTCAGGCCCGGCTATGTTCCTCATCAAGGGAGAAATACTGATCACAAGTAAACAGGAGTGCTTTCAGTACATTTTTACAAGAGACACTAAAGTGCTTTTAGAAGTATTTCAGAAATGTGTCCGGGCAAGATGAGAAACCTGGCACCAGCGTGCCTAAATGGTTTAAGCACAGCATATCTGAGCGGTGGCACTTCAGCTGTTAGTGCTCAGTGTGTGGAGCAGGAGCATAAATATAGGGTATGAATACACTTATGAACACAATACCCTCCTCCTATGCGGCATATGTGCTGCTCAGATTTCACACATCCAGCTGTTAACGTTTGAGGAGATTTGGTCTGGACTTAAATGGGAGGAAAAAATGCTTCATGTTCATCCGCTTTTTCAAATGATTAATGTTTATATGTTTATTTGCTTGCTGCTATAGCTGCTATGATAGTTTGATTTCCTGTCAGATGTAACGTAAAGAGGTATTCTTGGTCAAAAAAAATATTAATGATATGCCAACCATTTCTCTTTGTGCAAAACAGCCCATATGCAGCAGCAGCATTCGTTTTATGTATTCTGACCCCCTCACGAAGATAAGGACAACAGCTGACATGCCTGCTCCGTCCCTCCCGCTCCACTAGACTTTTATTATGTAGCTGATGTGCAGAAGTAGAACAAAAAGAGATGACAGCTTTAATGTGAAGAAGAATAGTGTTGTATCGTTGCATTCGCAGGGCCGGTTTTGCTCTCCGTTTACTGATCTTCTGGCATTCAGGAAACCATGTCTGGCATATTTTAAAGCAAATATCTGCCCTTATTATCGCTGCCTTTGGTGTAATGAAGCTGACAAGATAAAATTGTGACACAGTCTAATAAGAAGGCACAGTCTACTGCTTGTTGTAATTCATCGCCTTTGTTCTGTTCTCGTCCTGTCTTTCCTCCTGCCTCCCTCTCTTTCATGATTGTTTTGCCGGTCATGATGATATCTCTTTGAAAATGAGAAGAAAAGGGGAGGAATCAGGCCTGTTCAGTCTTTAGCATCTGTAGCCTCAGCAGCTACCACTGTCTCTTTTATGATTTTTTTTCCTCGCATCCCCTTTTTCATATACCCCCTCCTATAGTTCATTCCTGCTCACACATGTGCAAAACACACACTCTTTCCCTCTCCCTCTCTCTCTCTCTCTCTCTCTCTCTCTCTCTCTCTCTCGCACACACAGCAACTTTATCTCATCTTTGCAACCACAACAGTGCGATGAAGAAAAGCAGCACTGCTCCATCTCTGAGAAATCAGCAACTGTGAGATAATTCTGTAACTAATAAAGTGAAAGGGAGGGCCCTTTGATGGCTGAAGCTGAAAAGATATTTTATTTTTTTTGTGTGTGGGATTTGAGATGTGTGATTCTATGGAGCGAGCTCGCTCCCCTGCTGCTAGGCTCTGGCTGGAAGCTGGCCCCCCTCTGGCTAATGTTATGGAGAATCGGAGGAATTTTATGGCTGTCTTTTCCCTCAGCCCCCTTTTTTCTTTTGTTCCCCTTTGAAGAATGACTTTAGACATTTTATTTACATATTTAACCATGGATGAAAGAAATGAAGGGTGAGGAAGCAAAGCTCCTTGGGTTCTTAAGGGAATCTTGATCAGTAAAAATGAGCTGAAGCTAATACATTTTTGTTTGCGCAGCCTGAAATTAGATCAAACACGCTAGTATGATGGTGACATTTCTGAAATTGACGCCATCAGTTCCTTTGATGGGAAACTTGATCTACTTACACCGACTCGGTATCAGTAAGAGTAATCACAGTATTTCTGTTAATTGCTGTGGTTAGATGGCTCGCTTGCTGTTCCAACATGTGAGGTATGCTATGGGAGAGATGGGGGACGTTTTAGACATGTTTGGCATTGTTGCCGGCGTTGAAAGGGCATGTTGATTAAACGTACGGGTGGGGTAGGCCTATAATCTTCTTAACCAAGGCCCTCCTCTACTCTTTCAGAGGGCACAATGAGAAGAAACAACACACTCAGTTGGAGGTGAGACTATTTGTCCACATGCCCTGCACATTGTCCAAGGATCCTGTTCTCCCTCCTGATCGCACGCATTCAGCGTTTAGCTCAGGATGATCCTATTTATCAACATAATCTGTTATTTTCTCTCTTATTGCCACTCAACAATGTGTGAAGAGGTTGGTGCCAAAAACCAAAGAAGTGATGGGAAAGCTATTACATCTGGACATGTAGAAGCTAATAGCAAAAGTATTTTAAAGAAAAATCAATCATCTTAAAGCAAAAACTCTCTATTTCTCAGCTGCTTGCAAAAATATCTCCCTTTAATAGTATACATGGTGTTTTTCTGTCCTGTTTGAAATGCTGCTGCTTTATTAAGAGCACCAGTTTTTGTGAAAGGTCAAACATTTTAAGGAAATGCATATGAATCAAACAATTAATTATTGAAGAGCCCTGTCAGCATCAAAGCCCGCTGTATTCTTGGCTCATGTGGTTTAAATAGTTCAATAAAGTAACTTATTAATGAGGACTAATTTGTATCACTCTTCTTTTCATTTTGCTCCATTAAAATCTGCTTTGTTTCACTGCCGTTATTACGAGCAGAGTCGATTCAGTTGAAGGTTAACCCTCTGACCTCGTTCATTGTGTGCTGCGCTTGATAAGAGGGCATCAGCGCATTAATGCAACCTTTCAAGTGTTTATAGAGTAGATTAGTATAATTATAAGGATGGGGGACTTTTATATGAACGCAGAGGCTGTCAGCCAATTTGCAATAAACACTGCTGTAATGAATTTTGTTTGTTATGAAGCTCAATAACATCTGTGTTGAGGCTGCTTTGAAACAGCAATATTAGTTTAGTGGGCTGTTCTTACATCATACTCTTTTATGTGGTGGTCGTTTAACAGCAAAGAGAAGAGGAAGAGAGGAAGAAGGAGTGGGAGAGGAGAAGGAGGAGGGGGGTTGTTGGAGTTCAGCAGCTTGAGACGAAGCAATGAACCAAAAACACTTTCTGTTAACTGCTTGCAAAATGCATTTTTTTTTTGTTTAAGAAAGTCACATCAGAGCCGGTGGAGAGTTTCATCAACTTTTCCGCAAAGTTGTTCGGAGCATGAGGGCGATTAGCGGACGTTAAAGATGGAGGAGGAAAAAAGTCAAAATGGGGGTAAACTTTTTATTGCCTGTATCGGTGAAGGACACTGATGGCAATATTATTACCCGAGGTCCTTGTGGGGGCACTTGAGTGTGAATTGCTAATCAGGAAGGCCTTCTCTGGTCTAATCCCTCTTTGAGTGGCCGGCCTGGAATCAGCGCGTCTGGGGAGACTCCCCACTGCTTCTGGCTCTGGAGGCTCCATTCAATAGCGCAGCCCTCCTGTCCCATTCCCACAGTCCCCTCACACTGTGCAGCGCAGCCGTGCGTGTGCGCACACACCCGTGTGCACGCACCCACACAACACACATCCCCCTCTAACCAAATTAGATTAGACCCTTCCCTTTCTCCCCAGCAAGGCGCTGGTCTTTTCTCTGCCTGGTCATTTATCCTACCCTTTTGTCTCTGCTTTATAAAAGAGAAACAAATTCCCAAACAACTCCCCTCCTAAGAATGCACTGGTTTGGAAAAGGATGAGGGAAGGGCAGACATCTTTAGCAGACCTTAGGTGATGCTATAATATCGCCGTCCCTTTGGTGTGTCAGCTCTAATGATGTGTGGGGGAGCAGAGTGGTGCGGCGGTGTGGTTGGCAGAGCAGTGAGAACAACGCCAGCTGTGCATCATGTCAACCTGTTACCCCACAACACCACTGAGCTGTTTCTGACAGCAACACTAAAGATCTCTTTATTGTGGCCCCTCGCTAACATTGTCCAACATTTGCTCTGCTTGGCCGTGAATCCTCGCTGACTAGAAAAGATAAAATTCAGCTGGCGAACTGTCTGCGTGAGATGTGCAGCGGTGTGTCCGAGTCCTCTAATATTAGTTGTTTTTGATTCGTCGTATCTTTCTTCCTTGTAAACCAGTAATGGACACTGACGCATATAGGCAAAATAAAGGCCTCAGTTGAAAGGGTCTTTTGTAAGAAAGCCCTGGTGGAAGCTTATTCCTCCTGGTTCAATGTGCAGCCAAGCTATCCCAAAAGCAGCAAATTGAGATCAAAGCAAAATTAAAGCTGACTCGTTCAAAGCAAGATAAAAATGTGTGAGCCTGCAGCGATATTTTCTCTATTGATTTCCTCCTTTGCTTGCACTCCGTGGGACTGTGCTGGCTGTGCTGTGCTCAGCGCCAGCATTGGAGACTCTAAGGCTGCTGCAGGGAGAAAGGAAATGACTATCGATACAGACAGAAAAACACTGTCATAATGATCAGGGATAAACGGATTTCACAGAGCGCTCGAGATCTAAGTGATTGGGTAACTTTTCATTGCTGTCCAAATCTGTTTTCACTTTGCATTAAGACACGGGAGAGAACAATGAGAACATCTAATGGCAAGCATGAGAGTGGTATGAAGAGTGAGCATGGGAACGGCTCTGTCTTGTGCTTTTGTTACCTGTGATTCTGTAGCCTGGAAGAAGGCGTGTAGTGCAAAGTTTGGTCATTGTCTTTTCATTCCGTGCAACTGCGTGTGGAGTCATACTGAAGACGCCATTTTTATTTGCTTTCATGTTCACTTCTAGCACAAAGAAAACAGGCACAAATTAAGTTTCCGCATTGTTGCAGAGCAGATAGGAAGGATGTCAAGTTTAATTAGAGAGAACTAGCTTGGGTGTGATGTTCCAATAACAACACAACAGCACAACAAAATGTCTTTGTTGAGCTCAAATCAAGGTAATTATAGGTAATTTACCATCTTTCTACTTGTGCTGCAGGTTTTTAGGCAAGGTGCGAATGGATAAGTGAAGGTGCAGGTGAAGGATTCAGTGCTGTGTTTGAAGTCCTGGGAGGGATTGACAAGCCTCGCAGTGAAACCTGAACAGGTATGAAGACAAGCTGGAACAATCAGTGTCTGCAGACACCACAAGACCAAGTTTGTTTCTCTGCTTCTGATGTAATTCCCCTCGTATGTCTTTACACAGTGTTGCACATCAGGCTTTATCTGCAGCGGAACAGTGTAGCAAAGATGTAGGAAAGTCAAATCTAAAATGTTGATACTGAAAGCTTCAACAACTAACAAAAAAAGAAAGAAAAAACTCTTTTTCTTCTCTTTGTGTTTTTGTCTTCCAAACATGCAAGAGTGTATTTGCACATCTTTCCTGCTCTCTTCACCTCTCTGTTTTGAGGTGTAACACCTGGGCGAGCTGAAAGAAATATGAATCAAGCTGAGGAAAATGTCTTTTAATCTGTTTCAGATTTTGTTTCATAGCTGTAAGCAGTCTTACCTCATCTATGAAGCTTCCTTCTCAGACAGAGGGATCACTGTATCTGTAGGCATTCCTCAGGCTCCAATATCAAAACAGCACTAAATAACCTGTCATTCTCTCTTCCCAGAACATTGATGCTGCTGCGTGATCAAGCTTGCGGTCCTTTTTTCTCTCTCTTTTTTTGGAAAAAATACCCTGCCATGGTTTAGTCTCTAAAGTTTAAAGGTTATACCATTGTACATGCAATTATAGACAAAGGAAAAGCAGTGCAAAGATTTCCGTAACCTGAGCTGTAACCAGGAAATAAGAAACAACAAAGGGAGTGTTTTTATCAATTGAACTTATATGTACAGTCTGGAATGCAATAAAATGATTCGGAGATAGAATAAATTATAGCAGTAAAAAAAAAAAGTCTTGTTTTCACAAATTTCAACCCTTGTCAAAGAGACAGCTGTTGGTAACCCAGTTATGGAATGTGCCTCTGGGCTTTCCCCCCCCCCTTATACTCTGAGCAAGTGCAATGGCTGTTTAACTTTTACGTGTGTGGTGTTCAAGAGGTGTCCCAGACATTGATATCAAGCTTAATACCAAGTGATTTCCATTTCACATCACTGCCTCAGTGCCTCCTGAGTGATCGAATGGGGAACCTGACATATCCAACTCTGTCAAAAGAAGAAGCCGATGCGACAGTCGGTTAAAAGTCGTCCTGTTCGGAGCTGTTTGTCATGCAAGTTTCATACATCTTGTTTGATACGCTTCAGTTTTATGGCAAAGTATGCTAGATGGTATCTGTGGGGAACGGATGTTTTTCCTATGATTAAACGAGACATGAAACAATACGCATTCATCTCTATCTTTCACACATGCATGCAAACACACACATTTATCCTTCTGCTTCATAGTTCCGACAACGAGGCCACTGCTGCTTTTTGTTACAGGAGAGGATGTTGACGTAGAGGCTTTAGAAGAGGATTTGAAAGCAGTTTTATTGGTGGTGGTTCTGATAAGATGCCAGTGACTTAAGCAAAGAAAAGAGAGCACACAGAATGTTCAGAGATGGCTGTTGTGATGATGTACAGATTGGATGTGACAGAGCCATGCAGGTTGGAGCTCTTTACTCATTAGAAAGCATTCCTGCAAAAATCTGAGAGCAGATCTTCTGCTGTCTACATTTTGAAGTCATTATTATTTTATTTCTAACAAATTATTTTATTGCAAACAATCAAATAATAATCTAACCTTTATTGATCCCCTTGGGGAAATTCCTTCTCTGCATTTTTCCCATCGTTAACCTTAACTATACATACTAGGAGTAATGGGCTGCTGCACCGAGGAGCAGTCAGGGGTTAAGGGCCTTGCTCAAGGGCCCACAGTGGTGGTCACTGGGACAAGCGGTCGCTCTCACTTTCCCAGCTCAACCTCTTGCCAGTCCGGGGACTTGAACCGGCAACCCACCGGTTACAAGTTCGCTTCACAAACCACTAGGCCACCACTGCCCTAATCAACCCAGTCAAGAAAAATGTACATTTGACCTGTTCTCTATGTCATTGCAATATCTTGTTTAGCATTTATTCATCTGCCTTTGTGAATAAAAGTTCTAGGGTATACCTCCTATTTTCTAATAAACAATTTGCCAGAAGTTCTTATTTGACTTCAGTTGTCTGTTTCTGTATTGACCTCAAGTGTTTGAAATTTTGGCTTATTCACCTTTTTATGTCCTAAATGAGCAGATCAATACATCTCTCATATCTGTCCAGTAAATATAAGGCTACAGTCAGGCCAAGTTTGCTCAGCTAAAGAGCAAACAGGAAGAAACAGTGAGGCTGACTGTGTCCAAAGGTTAAAAAATACTTAAAAGAACCTCCAAAGCCCAATAATTAAAGCTGGGGTACGCATGATTTTTTTTTTGCACTCATTGGTCAAAAATTCCATTATAAGCGTCCATTGTAATTCAGATTGCCTAAGAGGAAACTGGATTTCTGCACCTTTTCAGACTAGATGAGGTGATACATTAGGAAGAGCAACTAAATACACATTCAGGAAAAGCAGGCAGCAGCTTGATGGGTGAAATAGAGCACTTTCACTCATAAGGGTTGAGTGTGAAGCACAAAACATTTTATACTTGACTATTTTTGCACAAGCATAGATGGATAGAGAGTGGTGAGTGGAGAGAGATGCAGGGGAGGGATATATTTTCAAAATCTGGCTGTTTTTTCTTTTCTTTGCCATTACCAGATATGCAGCTTTAATGTTGTGTCTTGTTATATCTCTATTTCTCTGCACGTCTGAACTGGTTACCTGGCAATCTCCTAATGAGTGAGAAATCATTGCATCTGAGAGCAACAGTGTGGTATGTAATTGACTGGTTTTACAAATAGGTTTGTATGGATTTAGGCATGATAGGATATTACTTACTGAACTTGAAAGGTGTTAGTAGGTTGTTATTGTTTGTTTGTCTTTACCTTTTTACAGAGCCAGGTTGTTCTTCTCTATTTCCAGTTTCTATGCTAAGCTAAGCTCACTAATTTCTATCTTTACACATATATTTACCAAACACATA
>OMNN01024723.1:29588-42368 GCA_900302755.1 Chromis chromis
GGGCTAGTTTGTTTGACACATACTGAACCCTTTTTTTTAAATTTCTTTTTATAAATGTGTGACTAGCATGTGTTCAGATTAACCTCAAACGCAATTTTTTTTGTCTCAGTTAATCCAACATATTTGACTGTTATGTGGATGAGAACTCAACATCTTTTCTGTTATCTCTTTACACTAAGAAGTCATTCATAAAAGCGGGTATATTTTACATCAGCACTGTAAAAATA
This sequence comes from Chromis chromis, assembly GCA_900302755.1. Classification (NCBI taxonomy): domain Eukaryota; kingdom Metazoa; phylum Chordata; class Actinopteri; family Pomacentridae; genus Chromis; species Chromis chromis. Next base: position 29,816 of record OMNN01024723.1, read on the forward strand.
TAAAGTTGAGAAACCACAAAATTTCAAGGCTGCAAACTTTACAAAAATATTGAGACAATTTAGCTTAATGTATTAAAATTATGTTTATAAGAAATGTGGACGTAGTGACTTTAATGTCACCAATGGTTTGTGGATTACCATTCTGAAGCCTCGGCTTCAGAATTTAGCCATCACCATCTTTTTTTAAAGCGAGTTGTGGGTGTGGCTAAGAACCCGAAGGCAGTATGCGTGCCGAGTGCTAATAACGTATCAACTTGTGAATCACAAAGTATCCACAACCTGAAGCATAACAAGTTTTAACATCTATTTGACTCTAAATTAAACCATAAGTTACCAAATGAATACCATGCTATATTGAAGGAGACTTGAAAATACCAGTTGAGACCATAAACTCATTGGGAATATATTTAGTGAGGTAACAAATGAAGTGAGAAGTTGAGTAATTTTCTCATAGACTTCTATACAATCAGACTTCTTTCTGTAACCAGAGGCATTAGTCCCCCTGCTGGCCATTGGAATTAATGCAAACACTTATTTTCTTCACTTTTCACTTTTAGTTTATCCAACTTTTAATTTTTACTTCTGCTAACTTAATCCAAGTTAAACTAACATTTCAGTAAAGATAGAGTATGTTAATATATTCATAGTTAAGTAATCTGTATTCTGTGTCCACTCATATTATGCTTTTTGAGTTGTTCCCTTTCTTTTATCGTTATATATCTTTTTTAGGCAACTGTCAAGTCAAAAGTCGACACAACAGGGAGTTATTCTTTCTTTCCCTCTCTAGTGTGAAGTCCAGGCTTTTCATCAGAGACTTATTTAACTACTTTATGTAACTTCTTTATATGAGGAAAGCTGAAAAGTATGTAGTCCTGGACATGACAAACAATTTAAACTTACCACAATCTTACCTAATTACATGGAGTTACCTATAAAAGAAACATTTATTTTCTGTGACTATAATGAGAAGTTACAGTCCAAAATGTAAAGTAAATACTGAGTTAAAATTGTTTTAACCTGTATTTCCCAAATCTAGCAGCAGAAGTCAATAGAAACTTAAATAGTTATTTATTGTGAAATAAGGTTTTATTGAATATGTCATAATTGATATCTATGTAGGTTTTACCCTCTACCTGCAAGTCTTTCTATAACAACCTAATTAAATAATTTCTTACTACCATAAGGATGAGGTCTGTGAGACTCACAACTAGGATAGCTGCCTTTTTCGTGGTTGCATGTAACTATTTTCCTGTTTCATCTTCACCAGAGCTGTTGATAGAAGTATACCTTCATTGACTTGAGAGGCAGACCAAAAGGAGGGTAAACAAAACTTTCGTGCCTTAAGTGCCGTCTTAAGTGTCAAGTGCTGTTGACAGTCTGGCTACAGAGTAAGCAGACTGTTAGCTGTCTAAACAGGCTGACAGCGGACGGCCCACTGTGGTTCAAACAGGTCAGTAGGAATGAAAGACAACACCAGCTCAGCTGGCCTCCTGTCCTTTGGGTGCTGACACAAACTTGTTGGTCCCCCTCCCACCAACCCTCCAACTCCCTTGTGACGGCTGACACCCTTGTCCCCTATCCTCTAGCAATCACTGTAAAGAATAGGACATACTGTCACCACCGTGACCCTCTCAGTCTGGACAAACAACTGTAGCCTCTCTTGATTTCAGTGTCTGTTTCGACCGCACTCCCTCACCCCCTCTCCCTCTGAGGTTTTGACAGAGGGGCTGGGGTTTCAGGTTCAGGACGTTTCCATTAGCACCTTTTGGTGAAGCCCTTTCATCCAGCCGTTACAACCCTTGTGATGTAGCCACAGTCAGGCTGTTAACCTGCCGCTGTGACGACGTCAAAGCAGACGGACCCAACAACACGAGGAGGAAGTCCTCAGCTAAGCAAAGACTCTCTCTCTGTAATAATTGTTTGCTCTGCTGTCTGGAGGTGTTAGTTTACGTCTGTTGACATTTGGCTCAGTGCTGATGTCTGATATGTGTTAGTGATATCTGCTTTGCACGAATGTCACTCTGCAGTGCAGTCCGTTGCGAGATGTAATGTTTGATACTGTTGTTTTAGGTCAGAAATATGAGGATTACATGTCTTGCTGGCATCCTTACATGCATTTTATTGTATCATTTTACTTTACAGACATGTTCACACAGATTATAGAGAGCTAAAGTCCTGGAGTCACCTCAGGACTAACCTCTGTTCCATTACATTTATAATCCAGTATAATCTCTAATTCAACATTTTTTAAAATGATTTTTCTCAAAAACATGAGTTTCATTGTCCATGTACTCAATGAAGCAATATCTTGTACTCTACTCATCTCTACTCTACTCTACTCTACTCTACTCTACTCTACTCTACTCTACTCTCTATTAGCAGTTGAAACCTCTGTGATTTTAATAATATAAACAATGACACATTTTTAGCATCCAAATAAATAAATAAAATAAACTGCTCTGGTATTCATATAACTGTAGTTGACTTTAATCTATATCCAAATGGAGAAGGAAAAACTAATGTAATGATAAAAACAGAAGTATAAAAGGGTAAAGTAAGTAATGTCTACTGAAGCCTTCGTTCCACTGAAGAGATTAAGGGCCTAGTTATACTTATTTACAAGCTCCTACATGGGCAGCTGCAGATTTCATGTGCACATAGTTTTTATTCTTATTCTTATTATTCTACTTTTCAGTCTGTTTGGAGGACGTGTTCCATACATGTGCAGAAGATTGATGTGTATTCTACTGAATGTGCAGTTGATGCCCCTCATAGCGGCCATACAGACTGTCCACACAGAGACTTGCATTCAGCCTGTGATAACTAAATATATCTTTTGTTGACCCTTGTGTACCTGCAGATGCAGAAAGACTAACACTAACCTAAAGGCTTCATTATCACATGCAGACATCACAGACACGTAGTTGTTTTTATGATACTACTTTCCAGACTGCTTGGAGGACATGTTTCATATATGATCAGGGTCTATGTATTCTGTGTATGCCCTTGTAGTGTAGTAGCTAAAAAGGTGGATGGTATGCAGACATCTACATAGAGCCTCATGTACTGTGTGCCCTCTGGTGAAGACATTTATATCACTCAGACCCGAATGCAAATATATATAACATTAGTCTAAGGACAAGGTTATACTCCCTTATGGATGCAAACACAAACAGCTGCGGGCACCATGGAAGTGTAATCGTATGTATTATACTACTTTGTAGTTTTCTTGGGGTCCTGGTTAAAGTCCACTATAGGAGGACGTGTTCCGTACCTGTGCAGTAGATTGGCGTATTCCAGCTATAGACTGTATATAAAGATCGACAAACCCTTTGTGACGTCACATATAGGTTTTCCAAACAGCCGCCTTGGCGCTCAGTGTGGCCGTTGTCATCTGCAGTGTCTGTCTTCTCCTAACTCCTGGCTAGGTGGAGTGGAAGTAGACCTGCGCTGAGGTGGGCCATGCAAATGCCTCTGGGCCATGGACTGTCCTCTGACAGTACCAACCCTTCACTCAAAACAGTCATGCCTTTTATTATACATCACTTTAATAACATTAAAGATAAAATAAAAAAAAACCCTTCTAAACATATTTCTGCAAAATCGGAGTTAACCCTAACCCTACTTTTTCCAACATTATATTATACGAAGAATTAAAGAGAAACAATTAAACATTGAAAAAAAAACATAAAACATTTGCCATTAATAAAAACAACAAAAGAAATTAAATCTAAAAAAAAATTCATAAAAACCTAGTATTAGGTATAGGAGGATGATAAATAATGCAGCACACAGGAATATCAAGATTGGTTTTAAACTTCACTACTTCAAAACTAAGAGTTTGTCTACTGAGAGGAGGGTACAGTTTAAATATGTTCAATAGTCAATCGACTCTCTGATGAAGGCTTGACTGCCAAAACGCGTCAGGGTTTTTATAGGTTTATATGTAACCAAGCCACTTTATTAAAGGCTTTTTAACTTTTCTATGAGAGTGCCTTGGAGTCCTTCCTGTTTTGCATGTTCAATAGTCAACTGGATGCCCACTTCTCCAACCACTGAGCCTTGGTGGGTTGAGAAACATATATTTGTGGATGCATAATTCTTAAAAAGCACTGAGACTGCCAGCTCTAAGCCATCTTTGGGGAAACTAGAAAGTCTAGTTTATGGAATGAGACAAAATCATTTAAGATAAAAGTTTTACTAGCCAGAGACAGAGTGTTTAAGAGAGCAGAGCTGACAGGGGAAGCGTATTTATATTTTGTATTTCCACAGAAAGAATAATAATAAAAAAAAAAGTTGAAAGGGAGAGGTATATCAGAAATCACCTCTTGCACAGTTTTAGTTAAAGATACTAAATCCTTTTCGTCTACCAGGCTCTAAACATGTTTATTTCGGCTGTAAAGTTTGACATTTTTACATGGGTGTCTATGGGAACTGACTTGCTCTTGAAGCCTGCCTCAAGTGTCCATTCAAGGAATTGCAGCATTTGAAACTTGTGCATTAGTTTCATTTTCCAACTTTGGCGGCTGCTGCCAAACAAAAAAAAAGAAAGAAGGATATGCAGATGTCGACACAGATTCTTGTGTACAAACTCTGTCGACAAAATTCACCCTAGCAGACCCCTGTGTAATCACGGATGTGGAAAGTATAACACTAGCCTAAGAACTGAAAATTTGTGGTGGACAAAAACATCAAAGCTCTGTGAGTCTATAGGAAAACTGAAACCTTTAACAGAGAAATACATTGACATAGATCACGTTTTCCATCTCTTTTTTTTATTTCTGGAAATCTGTTTTACATTTAGATGGAAACCTGGCTTGCAGTGTCAATTTAATCTTTTTTCTGGTGTCATCTTTCCAACTTTTCTGCTGTAGTCTATGCTGTGTGAGACATGTCTGAACTAGCCTCAGCTCCTCTAATTGCCCATGGAAATGTCTGTGTTGTCAAGCTGGTGACATTTAAGCTGCAATGGTCTCGGGCTTATGGGAAGTGGTGTTTGTGAAAGTCCATATCTGTTAGTCTGGTAATGTCCTTATCTAAAAATAAAGAGTGAACCATAAGACATATGACATGTTGAGCATCTTTATGTTCCAAGGCTCCAGTTTTAGTTGTTAACGTTCAAAGTTACTATCATTTTTGAATGAAGTTTTCTTGAACAAAATGAAGGACTTTTGGTTTGGTTTCACTTCGGCTCTCTATAGTTACCTGCAGTTATGTGAGACCTGAAGTTTCTATAGGTCCACAGTCTATAGCTATGAATAAGCCTGGCCTCTGCAGAGTAATGCAGGCTTCAACCAGTGATTTGTTCCTTGCCAGACATTTCATCTCCACTCATTGGCATCCAATAAGTCAAATCATTAAAATGATTAATCAAATTCTCGTTGAATACCAGGGGATATACTTCAATTGGTGGGGCAAACAATTAATGGCGTCCTGTTTATTTGAAGTGATTATACTGGGTTTGTTCCCATCTGCCTCGTGGGAGGAAGTGGCGTCTCTGGTGCAGATGCTGTTTGTCAGAAGTCAGAATGGTGAAGCAGCGAGCCAGCATGCAACAGAGGAGATTCAAGCAAACTGAAATAGAACAATGGCTTTTCCAAGCCCACATCCTATTTCACAGGGAACAATGCTTAGTTTGTGGCACTTTTCCATACACATGAAAGAGAAGCCATGCTTCTATAGCTATACACTGTACCCCTTTTTGTGATATTTTGGTTCTGTTTGCTTTGAAGTGTGTTAGGGGAAAGACACTCCTCTGCATAGCATCAAATGCTTCACTCATTCTAACGGATTTGTGATGCGGATATAATCATTTAGTTCCAGACTGTGTTTCAATAGGTTATACGTACAGTATATATTTATGAAGCCGCTGCATCTTGGGCCTCTATACTGGGAGAGTTTGTGCAGCAGCTGCAGTAAATGTTGTAAATGTTCGGTCTAGTCCCTAAATTTGTTTTGCAGTTTGCACGTACAACCTGTTTTTGTAATAAAAAAAAATGGAATCCAAAAGAGCCAGCTCTAAGGCAGGCAGATAGTTTAGTGACTGCTCTCATCTTCTTTGTGAGGACCCCCACGGCCAAACTGTGGTTCAAGGCGACTCCTCCTCCACTTATTGTCCAATGGCATGATTGTTTGTTGTCATTGCGGTATTGTTTTCGCTGTCACTTTTTGATCTTGGTTTATGGTCCCAGATGTTGGCAGAGGGGTGCAATCCCACAGAAAAGACAGTTCAGGGCTGTGTCTGATGTTCTCTGTGGTGCAGCGCTGCTTAAACAGCAAACACAGACTCGTCCTCCTGAAACAGCAAGCAGCCATTGGCTCATACTGGAAAGAAACGTGACCTGAGTCTGTGGCAACCTGATTTTGTTGAAGTTTTTACTGATGTCTACTAAAAGCTGTAGGTACAGTATTACTGATAATTCCTGTCTTTCTAGAGTTTTGTTTTGTTTTGCAGTGATTGCAGACAAAGCTGTCAAATCTGCACCCATTTCCTCTTTGTAGGTGACTCCCACCTCCACTCCTTCGCTTGCTGTCCGATTGGGGTGAGCAGGCCACCCTCTTTTTCTACTTCTGTAAAGGTTAGGAGATGTGAATGAATCAGTTCTGTGTGTACCCAGGGAAGAGGCAGCACAAAAGCCTGTTGTGGGGGGTGAGATGGCCCCAGTGCTTCTTACCACCAATCAGCAGTGATAAAAAAAAAAGGGAGAGGAGAGAGAGCCAGAGGCGGCAAGGGGAGTAGAGCTCCTCTGTAATTACAACATGGTCTTAAAAAGCAAATACCAAACCCTAGCAACCTCAGCCGGGAGACAGAGAGAAAAGGGGGGGAAACAGTGGAGAGGAGGGGCAGAAAAAAATAGGCAAGGGGAGTTAAGAAACGCCACAGAGAGTGACCCTGCAATGACCTCGGCTCTCCAACAATCGTCCCCTGCCAGCTGGAGCCAGGGTTAGGGGCGAGAGCGAGGGGCCGGGCAGGATCCCCTCCGATTTATGACTGACTATAAGGCCCCTGAAAGAAACCCAATCACCCAGGATTCCTGCGCAGCATGACTCTGGCTGGAGAGAATAGATAGCCCAGGAGAGTGTGGGACGGCGGCAGAGCCAACGGCTAATACACAGGCACTGACACAGAGGGCCACTTTACCGAGGGGAGGGCCGGTGGGCACTGGCTCTATTATCTGCAGCTCTCGGCATTGAGCATGATATCATTACACTGTGCCGACACTAACCTCAGCTGCGTTCAGCGACTGCCCAAACTCATCCTCTGAACTCTCTTTGTCCAACATATTTCACAACCTGGATTTACATGCACCCGGCTAATTGCTCTATCTGTCTAATTAGTAGAAATTTAATGGTTATTAAATTTCAACCTGCTATCAATGTAGAGTGGGAAAGAGAGAGGCAGGCTGAGAGTAGGGCATGAAAAGAAAGGGAGAAGGCAGCTGTCTTTTAAAGCGGGGTAAGCCGCGCTTGGAGCTACCCCGCTGATCCATTAGCATATCTGAATGATCCTGTTCCTGCACAGCCACCACCACGCTGCAAGGTGGCACATCTGAAGAACGCGCCCTTTGAATGCGCTTGCAAGCTGGGGAAACTCTTATTTTTCAACCCGTTTGAAAATCCGGAGACAACTTGATGTTTGAGAAGCCGACGAAAATAAAAGAAGGAGAGAAAAGGGGAGAAGGGGAGAAAAAAGTTTCAGATTTTTGAGGAGGACAGAGTTTTACAAGCTTTTTGAAGCTGAATACTTAATAATTCACTTGATGCTACAAGCAGCAGTGAGGCAGTATGGAAACACACTCATGCATGACAACAGTTTTCATTGCCTCTGCATTGTCAAAGGAAAGTGTGTCACAACCTCTGGTTCAGGAACCAGAAATGGAGTATTTTGTTGAGAAACTGTGCAGGATTCCTCAAAAGCAAACACATGTTCGAAAAAAAGTTTATTAATTGTGATTTTTTAAAACCATCAAGTATTGGTTTGTTTTTTTCTGTTGTTTACACCATTTAAAATGCTAGTTTCACTTGCATAACCACCACGTCCTCTTTGTTCCCTAAACAACTAAAATGATTCACACAGTGAACCGTCTGCTGCACAGTGCTAAAGAATTTATAGCATGTAAATAATTACCAACAAGACATTTACCAGGTAAACAGGTTCAGCTGGACGAATCCCTTTTGACGAGACACACCCTTTAACTGTTGCACAACTAATTCAGCATTTTAAATGTATAACACATACGTATATTCTCATCCTGATCTTATTTGTTAAATGTGTCAGAGCTTAGGCTTTTTTTTCTTTTTTTTTTGATCAGCCTTGAAGTTGGTCTCCCCTCGGCCACAAAGCGGGTTTCTATTGACTGGTTCCAGGGAGTGTATTGATGGTTCCATAATTTGGGCACAGGAACACAAAAAGGCTGACCCCCGCTGGGCTCAGCACGACAGCCCAGTCAGCAGGGAGGCTTGCATTTATTAGCCTGGGAGAGGAGCTCCTGCAGAATTAAAGCACATTCACCCACCCATTGATCTCTGTCATGAAAACAATACTCGCCTCCCTCTCTGGCAGCGAGCTCGGCACTGTGCGCTCTGAGGTAATTCGGCAGCCATAGAAAACGGGATGGCTCACACCCTCGGGCTGCGAGTAAACTATTTGAAAAGTGAGAGGAATAGGATAAAAAAAACAACAAAAAAAACACTAAGACATATTAGATTATCAATCCACCTGTCCAATTGTATTATGCTATGAATCGGGATGAATGGTGGCTGAATATGAATGCAGCTGTTGTGTGTGTTCTTCCAGGAAGCAGAAACCAGTCTTTGTTTTTTTGGCTGTGCTGTGACATGTTGAATGCTACTTTATGTGCCACTGGAGGATTCAGAATCCAGTTCGCCTCTATTATTTTTTTTGAAAAGTTGTCTGTGGATTGGAGCATGCAGACCTCTTGCAGTTTTCTGAACCTGCTCATTACTTTTGGCTCTAACATTGCGGTCATATGAGAGGTGCAGGGCATGGCTGCATAGCTTCTGTCTCTCCAAGGGATCTTATCTGCTGGCCGGTGGACAAGGGTAATACATGGAATACAGGCGAGGGAGAATTAGGGCAGTATGTTCCAACGCTGTGAGTGCGCCCCCACCATCTTAGTTTCTGTTAATCCACTGATAATGGCCTTCATCACCTCCAAAAATACCAGAGAGTCAGTCACAAGACAGGAGCATGCCTCCGGTATCTCCTATCTGATAGCGTGCATGAAATGTAGACCTAAAACTATTTTACAGTTCACCAGTAGCGCCTCCCAAGAAGGATTAATAAAAAGTGAGTTATCAGTGGATGTTTCAGTCTGCAGACCTTCCTCTAGACACACATAAAACAATTGTGTGTCTTGAGGAAGCTGCAGTGGGGAGGGCCACACCAAAACCACTCTGCTTTCTCTTTGTGTCAGCTGTGTGTGTGTACACGGCCCTGACTGTTGACCTAAGGAACTCACGGGGCTTTGATGCTGCCCTCGGTGGCTAGTGTCCAAAGGGAAGAAGGCTGTCTGGACTGTCCGGTCAACTCCTCACACGCAGGCCGCAGTGTCAACACATGACACAAGAAGACAGAGAATGTCACACTTCACACATAGTTGAAAGGAGCGATGCGTCTCATTATGCCACCTAGAGCTGCTTTTGTCAGCTGGGGTTTGATGTGTGGAGGGGAAGGGCTCAGGGAGACGCCATGGCCTGGTATGGGGCCTGCTGCTGCCACGTTTGAAGTCACTGTTGGGACAAGGTCTTTCATATTTACGGGGAAAAAAAGGAAAACTCAAGGGATAGCCGTGATTGGCAAACTGTTTTGTTAGCGCAATAAATGGCTTGAGCTAATCACCATTTGCACCCGCCCTGTTCATCAACCCTCTTGCAGCCCCAGGAGTCTTAAAAACACTGCTTTGCAGGCACTTTTTTTGGCTCCTCAAACATGAAACTTCCTTTAATCTATTCTTACTCAAAAAGCCATTCAAACATCTTACATAAATTATGCTCTTAGCATTAAAATCAAAGGCGAGCACCCTCTCTCCTCCCGCTGTCAGTGAACGTTTTGATGGACAGATATATTGAGACTTGCTTTATGGGTAGCATATGTATTGTAATTCTAAAAGCGACTTTGAAACTCAACCACATCCCTCAGTTACAGCGAGAACGAGCTCCTAAACCACCATCACAGTTTCCCTCAATCATTTGATGTCAGAAGAATACTGTTAAAAAATATGACAAAAATTAGAGCATTGTCTGCTGCTTGGTTCAGTGCACGGTGAAAATAGTTTGCTTTTCCATAAGACCGGAGAATGCAACGCATTTATGCTTTGCTGCGTTATCCTCTGCATGTGATATTTCCTAATGTAATCATCTTTAATCTTTAATATTGAGAGAGTACATTACTCTCAGTGCATTAAGTACACTTGATGCACTGAGAGTTGTTCCTATTAGGACAAAATGTTCAATATGCACAAGTACAAACAGACACATGTAATACATGTGCATAAAACTAAAGCAATACAAACCATATCCTAGCATTCTTGTTTTCATAATCCAAGATGTCACTTCAGTTTCTTAAATCACTACAGAACCTTTCAACAACAGTAATACTACATATTATCTATTAAAAGAGTAGTTTGACATTTTGGAAAAGGCTTTTGAGCATTTTTGCCAAGAGTTTGATGAGATGATCGATACCACTGTCATATCTGCCAATTCAATACGAAGCTGGAGCCAGCAGCCAGTTAGCTCAACAGGGGGGAAAGTTTCAAAGACAATTTGCAATTGCTCAGAACCTGATAAGCCAACTGTCAGCTCGAGGCTGTAGCTTTATTTAATGGACAAATATGATGGTCGTATCGACCTTTTCATCTGTCTCCAAGCAAGGAAGTGAATAAGTGTATTTTCCAAAATGTCACACTATTCATTTAATGGAAGACACATTTTACAGTTAAACCCGCCTGACTACAATCAGTCTATTCTTATGGCTCATCATGAAACAGGGTTCACCAGGGTGCACTTCAAATGATATTTTTCTCTTTATTTGGGCTGTATACTGCACATAAGTGGTGGATTAATGGCTTAAGCTTTCCTCCTTTTTCTACCTCTCTTTATAGTCCATGTTGTATGACGTCTGTGTATAATGTTTAACAGGAAGAGCATCCATGCAAAGGTAAATATGCTTTGTACTTTAGATGAAAAGTTTGATCTGGTGGCCTTCCTCTATGCTGCAAATGAGAGAAAGAAGACTTATAGTGTTGACTAGCACACCTCAAACCGCCATGGAAGGTCATGGTCAGGGCCTCTCTTTGTAATAAACACAAGGCTTCTTTCATAAACAAAAGAGGGAGAGACAGAGAAGTGTGTGTGTGTGTGTGTGTGTGTGTGTGCGTGCGTGCGTGCGTGCGTGCGTGTGCGTGTGCGTGTGTGTGTGTGTGTGTGTGTGTGTGTGTGTGTGTGTGTGTGTGCGTGTGCGTGTGCGTGCATGTGTGTGTGGCAGGAGGAGCGTCAGGGCACAGTAAATAGACTCTGTTCTTATCTTTGTTCAAACAGCGTGGAAAGGGAAAGTCAGGAAGCACACAAAAGGGAGAAAGTGGAGTAGAAACAAAGCCAGGTACAAGATAATGACAAGGTCAAGTGTGCGCTCAATGGCTCAGTTCAGCCAGAGAGAGATAAGGCCCAACCTGCTGACAAGGTGTGTGCAGCAGAGGGGAATGGGAGGTCAGGTAAAGCTCTGGGGAGAGGTCTCCCATCCAGGCTCCAACTTCATTTGAGCAGTTGTCTGGGGGAACGTCAGCTCTCCTGCACCACCTGCTGGGGAGGTGAGCGCACACAGCTCACACACTGACAGCAACTCTGATTCATTCAACTACAGCAGTATATTCATAGTGAGATAATCTCATTGAGTTCACACGGATGCTGCAGAGATCGGAACACACATCATCACTTCCTTGTAAATATCTTGCCCTTGTGTCTGGAGTCCACATAATGACAGCAGTGTGGGAAGCTCAAAACTCCCCAACCAAAAACAATGCTGTCTTGAAAGGCACGCTGCCAATGCATTCATCAACTATTTCCTGGAGCAGCTCCAACAATAACCAACAGTTTGACTGCAAGAATTCTTGTCTTGCTTTGATGTTTAAAGTTTCCTCTCTTTCTGAGTGGTACATCACTGAGTGAGTGAAATTTAAAAAGGCACCGAGCTCCCCCGTCTGACGTCGAGCATGACATTAAGTATGATTTCAAACGACAACAAATAAAGTGTGAAAGGGCTACAGGCTCGCAACTTACTTTCACAGAGCATAAAGGATAGGATTAGTTGAAGGCTATCTCTGATGTGTCACTCATCTCCAGGAGAGAGGAGAAGGAGAACACAAGATAAAACATCTTTTGGTGGACCAGCAAAGCTAGAGAGGAGAAAGAGAAATGGAGAGATATGCTTCAATAGATATTTGATACAACTGATCCTGATACTGACCCTAATCCTGATCTGGAATTCTGATCTCATGCCTGGATAAAGGGATAAAAAGCGTTTGGGGGGGGG
>OMNN01024723.1:42388-69648 GCA_900302755.1 Chromis chromis
TTCACACAAAAAGGGAGGCCTTGGACACATACTCAAAGGTGGGCTGGGTCAGTGGGACATCAGGCAGCACTTTGACCAAACTGAGCCTTGAAGTTGTGAGGGGCAGAGGGTCTGTTAAGTCTCATCCAACACATCCAGGCTCGGGGTGTGCACTAAGAGAAGGCACCAGGAGAGCAGGATTGAAGTGAGCTGCAGGGAGCAGGCTGGCTACGCTGTTGTGACTGATAAAGGAGCGAGTCAGCAGCTCTTTGCTCTCCTTCGCGCTTTTGAGACTACAGAGTAGTTTTCATGGGAGCAGGGGGAATAATTTTGTTTTATTGATTGCATATATGAAAAACCACAGTGAGGCTGACATTTAGATCAGTGATTTCCGACCGGGGTACTTGTACTCCAGGGGGTGCTGCTCATGGGGAGAAATGGTGGAGTGGCTCAAAAAGAAATTGGTAAAAATGGAATTTGCAATTTGATTAAGAATATGTCCACATGTTAAGTCAGCTGTAATGCCTGAACACCATGTTTCAACTGAGAGTCTGTGAAAAATAGATAGGATGGAATAAAAATAATGGATGAATAATTATTCAGTTAGGTAGTATGTTTTTGATAAAAGCAATGAATGAACAGTCAAACTAGATAGCTGAAATACAGGGAATGGGTTTACACTAATAAAAGACAAGTGAAAAATAATACATGGCTGAAATGGCTAGACGTAATGAACAAATGGTTACAAGACTTTTCTAAATTCAAGCTGAAATTGTTAGCAAAATGTAGCTGTCAAATGTCCAGCTCAATGGTACTGAGTTGCATTTATCTCCTGACACTGACAGTTCAAATGAGGGCCTACATGAATATGAATTCCCAAACAGGTTGGGAACTCACTGATTTAGGCGAAGGGAAAGAAAAAGGTTAAAAATGCATGATGTATGTCCACTGAGGCAACAGAAGCAAAGGTTGGAGCTGCAGCTTAATATCAGTGAGGTATCTCTTAATAATACAGAGATCATGAGATTCATGAAGACAGTAATGGTTTAAATCCTCAGTTTTATGGTAATTAAAAAGGCTTACATATTTATTTTAGCTGATGGTGCCATCTAGTGGTGCCATCCATGTCTGAATAATTATCATTTCTGCAGGGCCTTAAAAAATGAGTCAGTGATGGAGGATTCCAGATATTTTTGTTGGTTTTGTCTCTTGGAAATATTCCAAAAAGTCGAAACTAACAACACACACTCCCGCCAAAATGAGCCACACAACAGCTTGCTTCCAGGAGGAGGCAGTCTTAGGTCAGATTTGGAGGCTCACACAAACACACACAAAATCCCTGCCAAGCCTCTGGTCTGTGTACGAAGGATTAATCGGCCATAGCAGGGGCCCTGATGGAGGGGGAGCCGAGCGTAGAGAACATGGCTGGCCCCCTCTCTATCAATCAGAGAACTCCTCTTCTACCCAAACCAAATTGACCTGCCGATGCACTGGCCGCGTCCGAGCTCTGTGTGGAAATAAATCACACTGAATCAGAGGTAGGTACCTGTCAGCTCCACTGAATGCACCATCCCTCCCTCTGCTTTCACTGGATGGAAAGATGTGTCTCTGCGTGGCTCGCTGCCTCACAAACAGCCGACTGAACAGCTGACTGAGCTGCACATGCAGACAATTATAGAAAGAGCTTATTTTTATGCATTAGGATCCTCAGCTGAGTCAGTTTATAATTTATTTTGATGCAGATGTGGAATGAAATTATTTAATCCCCTGGGATGGCCATCCATTGACTCAATCAGAGCTTTAATAGTTTTGTACTGTAGAACAGGAGAGGTTAAGAGTAAGGGTGAAGGGAAAGTTTATAATCACAGTGTAACCTCGTCTCCTTGAGGATAAACGTTCTGACATTTGTCAAGCTGGCATTGGTGCAGAGTTGTCAATATGTCCTTGCATCAGTCCTGACAAGACAAATCCCCTGATACTCATTGAGCTTGATGAATACAGTGAGTTGGAGTCTAATTTTCATCAGAAATACAACCATAACGGCATGCACCCGGTGGAGTTACATGCCTCCCCTCCATCCTTCAGCTGTCCCTTTATTCCCTGCTTGTAAAGTCTGTTCCAGTGGCTCTTAGCTCCAGGAAGTTTCGCAACATGAGCGATGGTGTGAGGGTGAGATAATGTGAGGAGGGCCGGCTCTAAATCTCAGTTCTGCTCATCTCCTCTCATCCTCCGGTTCACCTATACGCGGCCGGCTGACAGATGACACAGTGTGCGGTCCAGGCTGCATCTCTGTTCCTGGATCATCCATTGCTCCCGGAGTGATAAGTGGCTGTGTCCTGGTGTGGCTCGTCCTGCTGCATACACAGTCAATCACAGGGCAGAGCCACACTACAACAGCAGCCTGTGGAGGACGGCGGAGAAATAACAAAACTCCAGGTGACATCTGTATCACCTGGAGTGACAAAAGGATTTCCTACTCCTGGACCAATAAAGGACTTCTTTTACTTTTGCCACCATAATGTCCTACACCTAGGTTTATTGGGCAGTTTGTTAAATTACACCTAAAAGAATTAAATTGAGTGAATTTTCAGCACATGGACAAAGTATTGAGCTCATAATTTATGTTATATACAGTCTCCTGCTATTGTATGTAGTAGTTCTAATGTACTGATTCCAATGTATTTCCACAAAACTTCGGAAAATACTATTTAATATTCTTCCCACCTTTGAATTGGTACTGTAGGCTGCAGTCTGCTCATGTTTAAGCATGGATTAAGAGAGCTGTGTGGTTAAAGAGAGAATTGTATTATTTGTGTTGTTTGGTGACCAACATAATAATTAAATAGTTCCTTAAAGGACTGGAAAATCTAAAATACAAAAGACTTATTTTTTCACCTATTCATATTGGTATGAAGCCATTGTTTTGTCTAGGTTTTTACACTGGTCAGATTTCTTCCACCACCCCAATACAATGCAGGAGAATTCACTTTTATTTGTGATGATAATATATTTGTAATGTTAAGGGAGTAACTTGGCATTTTCAAAATCTGTCTAGTAACTATAAAACTACAGCCAACAATTTGATAGCTTAGTTAGCAAATACACAGGAATAAAGGAAACAGCTTGCCTGGCTTCGCGTACCAGCAGATGACAAAAAATGGGGGTGAGAGAATGAAGGGCACCGCTGGGACACAAGCAGAGGACGTTGCAGTTCACGGTTGGTGCCTTCACCCCTGCAGAGCTCCCCAGAGCTTGACTATTTCTCAGCTGGGCACAGTGACTTTATCCTTATTCCTCACCTCACTGTGGGAACAAGATTTTAGGAAGTCACTGCTCCCAACCTAGAAATTCCCCTATACTTAATCCTTCACAAAACCACAACTTGACCTTTGCCCTTGTCTTTATGCTCATCTAACATAACTAGCTGTAGCTTCATATTTACAAACATGAGAATAACATTTATTTTCTTTATTAACTCATTAGAATAAAGCTGGTTTCCCATCATGCCGAGTTATTCCTTTAACAGTGACATTTTCTGTGTCCCTGCTACTAATAACAGAACACGGTGTTAACAGTTTTTATAGTGACATCTTTGGTATAAAGTGCTTCCAAAGTTGATTTATTTAAATTGTAATTTTAATATAAAGTGGCATTGGTAAAAAAAATAAAAAAAATAAAAAAAAGTCAAAGACTAACACAGATGCACAGTGTGAAGTTAAATGCCAAGACTACAGCTTTGATTCCCTGTGGGATTACCCTTACTGGAGACGTGCACTCCTAAGATGCCCTGAATAAAAGTGTGCACTAAGGCCCAATCCCTGGTGACACACACACACACATGCACACCCAACACACACACACACACGCCTCACAGGAGATAAATGAAAAGAAAATGAAAGCAGTGCAGAAATGAATTCGTTTTCCATCCCACTGCAGGCTCAACAAGCAGTGAGGTGCAGCACTGAAGCACTAGATGGCAGCACAGCTGCACTGCTGCACCTTTCCCCGATTGAATATTTAGACATTCACACATTTCACCTGATCATTTGTATGACATAACATGATTACATACAATGTCATATCTGCTCATTCACCTGCTGTTAGATTGACATGTTGCCTGCCCTAAAACCTCTCATGTGCACACCCTCATCCTCAGTCAGTAAAAAAAAAATCTAATAACATGGCTGACTAACTGCTCAGCCTGCATGTCATTCTGTTGTGAGCTTGCATGAAAAGAAATACACATAAATTAAAGTTGAGCTCTGACATCCACTCATTGGCCTTCTCCTAAACCGCCCTCTGGAGATGAAAAAAGTAGTTTGACTTTTGGAAGAGAATATTCCAGTTAATCCTCTGGACCTGATCGCAGTTTGCCAGGTAATTCCTGGTTCTTGGCACTCTATCAGTGAAAGGAAATTGGGCTTAAGATGTGCAGCCCCTCTGGTCTTTCAGAGTGTCTTTAAGAATGCTGAAGGGGAAGACTTGAAAGTTTGATGTTTACAGTCTGTGCTACTTACTGATGTTAGGCTGCAGCTCCTGTTTATTTGAATAAATTAAACACATACATGTACATGACTCAGATTTAGTCAAGGAATAGCGTGCAGTAAATAACAACAAACAACAAATTGTATCTCTACTATGCAAGTCATTCATATAGAACTAGAGTTGAAGAATTTCCTGCATTTTAAGTCCACTGATCATGTCCAGACAGAGACCACTGGTTGTCCATATTGTGGCTGTGAATGCATCATATGTTCTTGGTGTAAACATACATTTCTGACTCATAGATTCCTGCCCGTCATGATTCATTCCGTCATGTCTGACTGTGTTCCCCAGAGCGTGAGGGAGAAGCTTATCATCTGTCTCCTCATTTCATGCCCTGTAGCAGACAGTCTTCAGCGATAGAACAAACTCCGGATGTAGCCATCACTGACACACCTTAATTGCTACACAGGAAACATACAGGTGCAGCAGCAAGCACATATCTAATCATCATATTAAAAAGGTGATTCAGGTGTGATATTCTCACAAAAATGTAACCTTTCCGCCGCTGCATTTTCAGGATAAGGTGAGCCAGCTAGAACCTTAAAATGTGCTGTAAGCTGAGATAACCTATCCAATATCAGCAACTAATGAGGCAGAAAGAGGAGCTGGAGCAGACAGACACTATCATTTCAGCTCCATACGTTTTCATGTGCAAGATAAGCTTTGTCAGAGGTCAGATACTGTGTGATAGTTTGACCAATTTCCAGCACTATTTCTGGCAACGGCTGTCGATTTGATGGCAGCTTGGATTGCCGGCCGTGGTGAATGAGCAGCTGCAGTGCTTTTGGCTCACAGGGGAAATCTGTTTGGGCTGCCTGGAGTTGAACTGCCGAGCACTTTTACTCCTGGTGAGAAGATTGCTCTCATGTTTTATTGAACGTTGCCCCCAGCACCTCTCATCCTTGACAATCTGATTCTACCAAGGTCCACCTCATGACCTTAATGATCAACCAATGGGGTGTTGCAATTCACTCACGCTGACCCCTCCATCAACCTCATCAGCCTCATAGGTCCTTTGGGTAGCGTTTATGGGCCACTCTCAAACTGGATTAATATCCCTGCTCTCCGCCTGCATTGTACTTAACTGTCCTTGCACTTAAATAACCTGTCATCTTTGCCCTTTAGTTCACTTGTCCGATTACAGACAAGGCTAGACATCACTTTATCATCTATTCTTGGTTCTCTTTCACTGTTAAGGTGCACAGCCAACAACCTCTTCATACTGAGTATGTACATGTCCTTTTGGCAAACATATTAAATTTGGGTCAAGGCCTCTCAGCTTGCCAGCGACAGAAATAAGAGTCTGTCTAGTCTCCTTGTCTGACCTCTACAGCTGTCAACCAAACTGGATTGTAGTGGAGATTTAATCCACTATAGCTGTCACAGAGCCAGCGATGCTGTCATAAAAAACAAACTCAGTCCTCTATTATCAATTTCACCACTTAACCTCTCTTCTGTTTTCTACAAAAGAAGGAAGGTAGGAAGTTATTCCAGGGGGGATTCCTTTACAGCCACAGGCATTCCAATATGAAGACTCTATAGCTATGCTGGGTGCTATGTGCACTTTTGGCACAGCAGAGTTGATGTACATGTCAGTACGTTAACATGGTCACAATCAGTGCTAACATGCAGGTGTTTAGCCAGTATAAAGTTCACAGTGTTCAAAATCATACAGCTCTGGAAATGACTATCGGACCATTGTGACCAGTGTTTTTTCACTTGTCCTTTGCAGATCTTAGTGGAGCCATATTACGTTTTCTTCTTAAAGTTGTAATGGACGCTGGTATTCTGATCCCAAACCTGCCAGTAAAGGCTCCCTCACTTTATCTTTGGTTCTTTCTTTTCTCTTCTTGTCATCTCAGTTCTCTTCTTTCAGGCATTATTGACTGATAATTCACTTTGGATTATGTGCTGATTTTGTGTATACAGCTTATTCACCAAGCAACGGTGACTCAAAAATGTTTTTGGGCATCTAGTGACCGAAAAGTTTTACATTTTTATCATTCATATACATCATATTTTTAAGTATTTTTTAAGACTTTTTTTCATGTCCTTTAGATGATGCTGTAATTTTTTTTAAGGATTTATTTTTGGCCTTTTTATGCCTTTATTAGAGAAGACAGTGGATAGAGTCGGAAACGGGAGAGATTGGGGAAGGTCATGCGGTAAATGGCCGAGGTTGGACTTGAACCCGGCACAGCCGCTATGCCTCTGCACGTGGGTCACGCAACACAACCACTAGGCTATCGGGGCACCCCGATGATGATGTAATTTTTTAACCACTGTGATAAAATTCAAACAAAATGATCAGTGAACAAGGTCTGTTGTGTATACTTTGTAAAGCAAACAACAGGTGGTCTGATAACTATTTCCAAAGCTATAAGTTAGTTTCTTTGTCGTCACTAAACACAATGTACAGTTGAGACTAATGGGAATAGCTTTAATTTAGGTACTCTGTCACAAACCAAAGAGGCTGCCAGAGGTAAAGTCAGAGGATTCCTCATTTGACAGTGCATCCAAGAGGCCAATATCAACCTCACTGTGATGCAGGAGAAAATATCACAGCATCTCCAAAGTTATCATGATTCATTCTCTTGGGAACTTGAATGCCTGCAGGAAATTTCCTGGCAAGTCATCGGATTGTTCCTGATATATTTCAGTCTGGATCACAATATGGGCCTAACAAATGACACTTATGGAACCATGCTCCTGTATCATTGCTAAAAAATAAAATAAATGATGGATGAACGAGACAGATGAGGGGAACATAATGAGTTTTTTATGAGATATCGTCGGCTGATTGTGGCCTGAATACTGCATCGCTGATTTTATTTCCTCAACAACCTCCTTAAGATACCCAAACTAAAAATTAATGATCCAATTACTAAAACATGAAGATTTTGTTTGTAACAAATGTTCTTTGTCGGAGGCAAACTAACTGTCTGATAATTGCTTCAAATGTCTTCTTCTTTTGGCTATAAAAGGAAACAAATCTTTAGATGTCAAGATTTTATGATTGTTTTATGTCTTTATTGTTAACATATTTCTTGGAGAATTGTCAAGATGGCCCGCAGTAAGAATTACTTGTTTCACAGAGACATCAAAGCCTACTCATTAGACGAAAAGGAAAATATGAGAAGGAGGAAATGTTTGCATCATAGAGTGAGAAGCAACTTTTACAGAGCAACCGAGCATCTGTTTTTTTACCCAGTCGGATTCCATCTGGGTTGTGCTATTTCAGACAGCTGTGAGACGACACAGAGAGGTGACATGGGATTTTTTTTCCCAGCCTCGGATGAATGATCCACATGATCCTCTGCTGCTACAAAGTGGAAAACCGAATGATAATCTAAAAAGTTTGATGTGTTCTCTGAGCAAGTGGTTCCGAGTGCTTGTGTTGAACAGAAAACATTTCTTGAGCCAAATAAATGGTCCATCCATCAATTTGTTACACTCGCTTTATCATGTGAAGGGTTGTATTAGGGTTGGAGTCTGTCCCAGCTGACATAGGGTGAAAGACAGAATACAACCCGGACAGGTCGCCAGTCCATTTACATACAAATATGTGGCATTTATGTGATTTTGGATAGTTTAAGGAGGCCAGGAAACAATGTGGCAACATAGGAATATGCCACAGACCTCAAGCACACACATCCCAGATTGGACATGAAGGGCTTTTTTGTCTACCCAAGATGTGACTCAATTCCAGTCAAACAATCCTCCATACATTTGTGTTTGTCCAGACATGTAAACATCACTCCAATCGTCAATCAAGCGTGCAAACCAATTTTCATGCAAAGTGGCTGCTGTTACTGTGTTAACACTGTGCTTGTGTATGTACACTGCAGTGTGCGTTGACTGTGTAGAAGGCTGCAGAGCCCTGTCCTGCCTGCCTTGGTGTGTCTGATTTCTCTGTTGTGGTGGTGGGATTACTCTGGGGATTAGCAGGATACTGGCAGCACCCATCGATGGGACAGAGATGACAGTTCCCATCATGTAGTCTCCCGCTTCAACCCGTTGCTACTTCCCGGACTTAAAGCGGCACAAACAGCAGATTACATGAGTACGACAGCAGGGGAAGAAGTCACACATCACACAGTGGAGATTAGGCTAAACAAACTCGTCTTCGGCTGCCTGGGGGTATTCAGCCCAAACATGGAGAGCTGTCTCTCATGGCCCAGTTTGGGCTAGATTAGGAAGCTGCAGACAGCATTTCCCTGCACAAGATTTTGGAAAAAAACAAGTGCTGCTGTACTATTCAAATAAAGGCATGACCTAATATTATAAGTTTGCAGATGTAAGCATCACAGCTTCCACTCAAGAGCATTGGCAGGGCTTTCATCTTTGTGCGTTTATCACCACAGAAAATGATGCCACTGCAAATTCTGCACTTCAAGAGACTGTCAAGCGTCTAACACAGACAGCCAGTGATCAGAATCACTTGCACAGTGAAGCCTAATGCATGTTAACTCTTGGTGACATTGGTGCAGAGCTAACCTGTGAGCCCCTAGGACTCTGGGGAATGGAAAGAGAGCGACTCCTGGATGTATTTGAGCCATATGAGCTTGTGTTTTCTCAGGTCTCTGCTTTGTACCTTTTAAGTTTTACAGACTTCCTATTAATGTTTGGAGAGCAGCAGCTTGTGTGGGAGTGCAATGGAAGCTGTACAGGCATGTCATATGAAAAAGCCTCCAGTCGCCTCCCTTCTATTAAGAGCACAGAAGCCATTTTCTCTGTCATTTAATAGGAGGAAGCCTGCAGAATATTAAAGATTTGCCTGTCGCTGTTTTATACAATGTAGAGTATAATGGAAAAGTGTGCTTTAGCACTATGAGTAGTGGATTTGTTATTCACTGCAGGTTTAACAATATACACTATTTGAATGTTTATTGAAAAATAAAGTGTAGACAGAAGCTGCTCTGTGTGGGAGCATCCCAGCTGTAATTGCATGTAGTGACTGACATAGTTTTAAGAAGACTGTTTGGGTGGGTGTAGTTTAACTTGTCAGATTTTATTTCTTCTTTTTTACATTTTCACATTACACTTTACTTTTGGAGTGCAGTTTGTTCCTGTGTATTCATGTGCAAGAAGCCAAAGGTCTGATCTTACCGTGGTTTTTCTATTAACGCTTTGTTTCCACCAAGTTATTCTTATTTTGTAAGCCAAGTTTGTGTGTTACAGTGCATGCTAAAGTCATGTTTATTTTGGACACTTCCAGATTAGACAGAGCAGACATAAGATGCTTAGTCTGGATCCACAAAAAATAATGAGTGTTAACAACCAACTTGATGCCAGTTTTCTTATGGGTTAATTAAACACCTTTAGCAGATTGGATTATTGAGCCATATCTGCAAAGGTGTTGATTTATCTGGTGAGAAGTGTGAGAAATGTCAACACTTGTTAACTCAAAATAATTGTCAATTAGTCCCAACTCATCAACACCGCGGAACTTGTGTGAGCGCCAACTTTCGGGCTAGTTGTGGAAGGATAACTTCATGATTCATTTTTGAGATCAGATCCAATCCACATCACTCAGGGAACACTGGCACCGTGTTGATGTTTAACACTTCTCGGAGTTGTAACTTATTTTTCCTGGTGGGGGGCTTCTTTTCAAAGGTGCTAAAGTTTCTCAGCTGCAGGAAAATATTAGTTAGTGACACAACTTTCTAGCAAGACACATTTTAGTGGTTGACGACAACGTTTGAGTTTCTGGGCTATGAAATTTTTTTTACCTGAAGTTTATTTTTCCTAAAACTTTGTCGTTTTTAGCTTCCTCTTTCAGTTCTGGAGAAGAAAAAAAACTCTCCCATTGATGGTTTGACCGTTTGCCTTTTGCACAAGTGCTGCAGAGCCTCTTGAACACAATCCATGTATTTACTAATTAGGGAAGTATTTGCTTTCTTGCCAAGAGTTACATGTGAAGACTGATACCACTCTCATGTCTATCGTACATATGAAGCCACAGCCAACAGCGGTGCAGCTTTGCATAAAGAAGGGGAAAGCAGTCACCCCTGCTTTTTGTGAGGGTAGCAAAATCTGGCTATCAGCTCCTCTAAAGTCTGTTTGGAAAGCAGGCAGTGGAGATTCCCGCCAAGAAATAGCTAGTAAACTGTCTTTTTTAGTTAAGTTTGCATACAGATATGGAAGCTTGTGTTACCTTTACAGAGGCAGGATAACTATTTCCCCCCTGTCCTCAGTCTTTATGGTGTTTTTACATTAAGTGAAGCTTCTTAGCAGACAGATATGGAAGTGCTTTTCATCTTAACTCTCAGTAACAATTCAAATAATAATAAACAAACCTTTATTGATCTCCTTGGGGAAATTCCTTCTCTGCATTTGACCCATCCTATTCAAAGTTAACCTTAACTATACATACTAGGAGCAGTGGGCTGCCACGGTGTAGCACCCGGGGAGCAGTCAGGGGTTAAGGGCCTTGCTCAAGGGCCCACAGTGGTGGTGACTGGGACAAGCAGTCACTCCCACTTTCCCCACCTCAACCTCTTGCCAGTCTGGGGACTCAAACCGGTAACCCAGATAAGTGTGTTTTCCAAAATGTAGAACGACTCCTTTAAACATACCAAGAAATTCATGAATATTTATTAAAAGATTACCAACTTTTACGAATGTATTACTATCAAATAGAATGACACAGTACACATGTTTACAATTCAAGTATAGTAGAACTCATGACAGAACAACAGCTTATATAGAATCAGCGGAAAAGCAGTGAAATGTATTTACAGGAGTATGCAGATTGCTCCACACACACACATATATGCTCTGCTTATGACTCTGTATGTTCAACCTGCAGTGGTTACTGACAACGTTATTGTAAACATATGTAAATTTTAGTGCACTCTCTTTCTGAGTTTGCAATGAAAATGAGAATGGGAACATTAGAGCGCTGTGTGTGGCTAAATGCACCTCAGCAGAAGTTACCTCTATCTGTCAAACAGAAGGATGATGTACATTGAAATCACATTCCCTTCCTCGTGGCACTCACATCTATCACCAGTTTATGGCCACTCTCCCCACTCTAGCACATTTCTGCTGTGACATCCATCTATGTCATCATCCTAACTTGCATATCCGGAGGCCTATAGCGTTGTTTCCCTGTTCTTTAAAGTGTTCATAACATATTCTTGACAGGTCTCACCGTGTGTTTTCTCTGCATCTGCAAGCTTCAAGAGTGGCTAGAAGAAGGTCAGATTTTTTTTGTCATGTCAAATGATGGTGAATGAGTGGCACTTCTGACAAGTGACTGGCCTTGTGTGCAACATTAGGTGACAAAAAAAAGGCTGTTTCTTTGCAGGATCGTGCTTCTGTTTTAATGACGATGTGGTACTCAACCATTCAGCTGCCAATTTCCTGAGTCAAACTGTCTAATTTACATAGCGGGGAAAATTGTGGTTTTGTTTACTGGCAGCTATTAACGCTTGCTGGATGTGATGGAATATCTGTCTGCATGTATGACACGTATTCATGCGCTGCTCATACAGACTCCAGTTATGTGCTTGTGAGTATAAATGTCCATGCAATACTGAGGGTCTGCTGTAGCACCACTTTTGGATGGCGAGGCTCCTCATATCCTTTCTTAATACAGTACCCAGTGTGGTTGCTGTGTCTCTGTGTGTGTGAGGAGCAGGTAAATAGGAAAGGATCTAAATTATCCTACGGCTGCACTACAGCATTCTGGAGCAACCCCAACACACAGATGCTGCTGCTGCTGCTGTTGCTGCTTATCACAGTGCTGCAGTGTTAGGGAGGAGCTCAAATATGCTCACAGCAGTAGCTTGTGGCAACTTCCTCCTGTCTCCAGATACTGTGAGCTTTGGTCACACACTCTGTGTGTTGATATGTTGGTTAATCCTCTTTATTAGTCAATAAAACCCCATTACATTTACCACAACAAGTCTGCAAGCTATAACTACAAGACTACGAACAAGTAACTTTTGTCGAGGTGAAATAAGTCAGCATGAGCACCAAGTTCTACCGCTGAGGCATAATTATACATATTTGTGTTTTTTCTGAAAGATGATGGACAGTTGCATGTCACCTGACGGAAATCTTCTCAATGTTCACAAAACATTCCCAAAAAGAGTGAGAAAAAGAGTTAGCATCACTTTTGGGCAGCACCAACACATAAAAATAGAGAAGATGTGCATGACTTTACATTCTCCTTTTCTACTCATCAGATTCTCAGTTAACGAAATAAGGTAAAATAAATGGAAAACTAAATCATTTCTGATGTAACTGGGCTGCAATCTATAGTCAGTCACTCACCTTTGCTTTACTGACATAGAAACTCCTCTTTACCATCAGAGGGCACTAAATTTCCACCTGATGCTCTCAAACAGTCATTGGAATTTAAATACCAGTGGAATTACAGCTGATGTATTATTGATGGACGAGATTTAAAATGCTGGAAAAGTTTTCAAATTTTGTCATATTAAGAATGTAAAAAGAAAATCCTTCTTTCTCAGTCTACATTTGGAAGGAACCAGAATGATGACTCAAGTCTGATGCAATGATGCCCTAATTAGCCTGCTTTAACTTGCTGAATGTAGTTATTACCTGCAATCAACCAGTCAAGGTCTGACAAGGTCGCACAGCCTTGAGTCTCAGTGTAAAAAAAATAAAAAAAATAAAAAATCAGCCATAATTTTGGGTAAAGAAGAATCCACTGTGCCAGTGTTCATTAAGATTTCACTCTTTCACTTTTTCAGGCAGAAAACTGAACGGAGGGTT
Source organism: Chromis chromis (assembly GCA_900302755.1). Taxonomy (NCBI): domain Eukaryota; kingdom Metazoa; phylum Chordata; class Actinopteri; family Pomacentridae; genus Chromis; species Chromis chromis. The sequence continues at coordinate 55,661 of OMNN01024723.1, forward strand.
ATGAAAATTCAGGGAAGGCAAAAGTTTATTTTCCACATGACTTGGGGTTGCAGGACATTTCCATTTTCTGATACCCTAACACAGGGGTGCCCAATCCTGGTCCTCGAGGGCCACTATCCTGCATGTTTGGGATGTTTCCCTCTTCCAGCGCACCTGATTCAAATGATCAGGTTGCAGAGCTTTATGATGAGCTGATCATTTGAATCAGGTGTGTTGGAAGAGGGAAACGTCTAAAACATGCCGGATAGTGGCCCTCGAGGACCAGGATGGGCACCCCTGCCCTAATATGTTTTCTTAGATGATAAAATGTCAAGGATGCAATGATGAACAAAATTATCTGTAGAGAATGACCCAGAAGAACAATAATCCCTTCAAAGTAAATACAGTTACAATGTCAGAGAAGTAAATTAGAATTTTTGTTGTATTTGTTTGATTCTGCTCTCACTGATCAGATCTGGACATTCATCTTTTTAAAATTGGCAGAAGACTAATTTTTCACTATATGTCGACTCCGGGGTCAACATACAATGAAGCGGATTAAGTGATTATAAATTGTTGTCACTAAATACATCACGTCTCACGGCTGATAATTTCTTCTGGAAGCACAATCAAACCTAACGCAGGGTTAATCCTACCAGCAGCGTACTGGACGTGGCTTCCTGAGCGGATGAACAGTGACAGATGATGAGTTTAGTGCCCTGAGGATTGCGGACAAGATAGTCAGTGATCTGCTATCAGCCATTTAACACCGCAGAGTCCCAGCCGCGGCGGCAGCCTGGGAGACCGACTCGATCTGAGCGACTTGTGGAGATAATTCGCTTAGAAGGGGGGTAATATTGATCCAAAACGGGTAATTCTCCGTCACACAGTTTAACCTCAAGACTCCCACCTCTTCTGCCCGGACGCAAAGTCTTGAGGAGAGACATCTCCAGAATCGTTACGCACAACTTTTACGCACAGCCGGAGAGCCGCCGAGGCACACATCTCGACGCGCGGTTCTATGTCACCTGCAGCACGGACTACACTCCAACTTCTACTCCCACAGGTGTGATTATGTTAAGTGTGTGGACTGCAGGGACGGATGAAACGATCCGCTCCGTACTCTGCTGAAACGGAGCCCAAACCGCACGGACACAGGGAACTTGCTTGGAACAGCGAGCCGCGCCGGGTGCCAAAATGAGCCTTTACTGGCAGAGCTGGAGGATCTTACAGATAGTCTTTGCAACAATCACAGCAGTTCTCACTCAAGGTAAGTGACCTGGGACTAATTGGTTGATGTTGTGTTGTTTATTTGTTTTAAATCTGAATTACCCGTGAGGAACGTGCAGGCTACAAGACCAGCAGGTGTCAAAGTGCATGAATTAATCTAAATCCTCTTGAGACTGTCACTACTTTGGCATCCACCGTCTATACTGTAATTAATGAAAACAGCTGAGAACAAATAAGCATTTAAACTGAACTCTTCATCTTGTCCACATGATAGGAGGTGGGCCTTCTCTCAGCAATACCATGCCTCCAGAAAAACAGCCTTCTCTGAAAGTCTAAATAATAAATAAATGTCCTCATTTGAGGAACAAACTTGCATCTTCCTCTACAGTGATACAGCTTTTCAGCGAGCCTGACATGAGCATATGTGTCTTACTTGCAGCAAAGGGGGTGTCACAGCAGCGAGGAAAATATGAAACATTAAAGATGAAATCAGTGAGGAGTAAAACACTTGATGGGGTTTTATTACAACTTGAGCCATGCCTTAATGCTCGGTACTTTGCCTCTCAGGGGGAAGTACTAGGCTCCCTGATGGCTGTCTGCTCGGACCCCATTTGCACACATAGGAAGGCAAACAAGAAGCAGACAATCTGAATTCCCAACGTGATAATAAAAAGAAGAAGAAGAAAGCACATCACAAAGGCATTTACTGTAAAGCCTATAACTGCCTTAGATGGCCATTTCTAGGGAATTCAGGCTGGCTGATTTGTGGGGATAAAAAGATGACAAAAATTGAGAAATTGTGATAAAGCAGTCCTTTAAAGCAGCTTTAAGAGTCTCATTGGACATAGCAATCCCTACCAATCACTGCATAAGCTTAAGCCTCCCCCGATCTCTTGCTCTCTTTCCTCATCTCCTCCACCCTGTCCCCGAGCACTCCAGAGGATTGCATGCTATATGATCAGTGCTGCATCATCTTTGTATTTTTGTACATTGTAAAGCACTTCCTGAAGCATGCAAGATGAGAATGTAATGCTGTAAAGACTGCTTTGACTAAACTGTGGGATTTGATGCATAAGAAGTGCTGTGGTCAAACTTTTATCCTGGGAAGGGCATATGAGCAGGCCTGTTTTAATGTTGTCAGTCCAATTCACTAATGATGATAAATAGTAAATGTTACAGCAGAACATAAATACAGAATCAGTGAGCAGGTTTGAGCATCTTTCTTACGAATTGCACCAACAATAGAGTCAAAAGCAGATTTGAGTGTACTCAGACCTTTGTGACTTTCCATTTCTTTGGAACCATAATAATTGAGTCATCTTCCAATAATAGACACTACATTGAAGCACTTGTGTTTCTACTACATAATTTATCTTCCAGACCATTTTGGATCAGTTTGTCCTTCTTTCTAGATATCATTTGATAATTAAACACAAAGCTGTTATTTATACTAACAGCTTCTCTTTCCTCTGTCTTACACCACCGTTTATCTCCCAAGTGGATCCCTAAGTGTCCCACAAACAACATCAAAACAAATCTTTGCATATAAAGACCAATTCATTGATTGGCTGTCAGATCCTAATGAGAACCTTTAATGGTCTATTAAAGGTAGATGCATTTGAAAGGTCAGCTGATCAGAGGATAAAAACACACAGTGCTAACATTAGTTTAACAAACAGTCTGCTACAGCTGTGTAATTAGTGTTGTTAGCATCTAGGCCATTAACACTTTCCTATTTTTAAGTATTTCTAATGAGCTTGTTATATTTGTGACCAAGGTTTGATCACAAACCCCGAACAACAGCGCAAAAGAGAAACTTTGGGACACAAATACGTCTTTTAATCTCTCAATTGCTAATTCCAATGCAGACATCGTTGTCTTGTGTGATGCTATTGGGAATCGTCTCACTTCTGCAAGCTGTTTTGCACATATGGTAAAAGCCATTAGTGCACATTAGAATTCACAAACGGTTGCCCGGGCTTTGTGCATTTTAATAGAATAATACAAAGATTGATTACAATTGAAGAAATAACGCTAAAAGACAAGCACTCTGAAAAGCAGTTAGCCGGCATGCCAGTGAAACGAATTTAATATGGAGCCATAAGACAAACTGTAGGGCAAAATGTAGCTCATTAGATCCAACAGTGTTTTTATTAAAACTGGTGATGGGGAACATTATTTTGAAATGAACGTGCCTTTAATGAATAAAATCACAAGCCTTTCAATAAGTTAACTTTGTTGTGACTTACATGCGCCACAAAGAAAATCCAAGTTACAGTACCAAACTTTTTGGGTTTAGGTATCTTAAAAAGTTTTTACCTTGATTTTAATGCATCACAGTAAAGCTCTTATTGGTTTTGTATTAAAAATATATATATATTATACACATGACAAGCTCTATTTTAAATGATCACATATCCATGTCAGAAAAAAAAACTGTCTGTAGTTAATTTTCTGCTATCAGCCAAAGGTAGTGTTAGTTTCAAAAGGTGTGCAAAAAAACAACTCGTAAATCTAATTTCATACGGGGAACATTTTCATTTGGACACGGAGGGATGAAGAAAGATTTAATTAACAACAAAATGCTGGCATAAAAGAAGTCTTCTGCTTTTTTCCTCATAGAAAGCACTTAACCTACATACAGTGGAGCAACAAAATGAAATAAAGCAATAGTGTGAGGCACTGAACATGTTCTGTGTGCAGGAGAGCAGCCTCTGAGAGGTGGCTTTTAAAGGCAGCCGGGGCATCTGCATGGCAACGCTGATGCTTTCTGACTCAGCCAAGGAGGAAGAGAAGCTCAGGGTCTTCAAAATGAGTGATTTCAGAAGCTGGAACAGCTGGTGCAGCGGATTTGCTCTCATGTTTATCAGTTGAGAGCAGGACTCTCATCATGATAGAAGTTTTGCTTACATTGGCTGGTTGTTAAATATCTAAAATATTGGCAAAGCAGAAGGGGGTGCGTCGCTTAGTCTGCCATAAACAAACAGTGCCTGCAGAGTCTGAACCATATCCACAAATAGATCGTGCGCCTCATTTAATGGCTCTCCTTCGGGTTCTATGAAATGAAGAGCATGTGAATTAACAAGAGGGGCAGCAATGGCCCATCAAACCCAACTGTAAAGGCGCGAGCTCGCATGTGAAGTACTTTGTTGCTGTACTGGCGGTGCATCCTCCCTCCTGGAGACAGCGAGCCAGTTTTTATTCAGTCCAACTGGTGCTTCTGCCAACTCTGGTATTAAACAGCACATCTGTCACTGTGACCACTAGTAGGCTAAGCCAGGCCAGCCCAGATCTCAGGCTCCAGTGTCTGCCTCATGCAGTGTGTCGCCCACTCAGTGAACATGACTGACACTCTTGTCTGTGTGTGCAGGGGATAAAAAAGATGCTGTTGTCTTCTGAGGGCTGCTGGGCTGACGTGATTGTGACATGTACAGTATAGTCATTGCTGTGTGAACTGTCAGACCATCTTGACAGGCTCTTTGCCGGGGTGGATGAGTAGCAGAAGAGACCATGATAGACGGACTCATCAGATGCCACCAGCGATGAGGGCGAGTTTGACGTAGAAAAGCCTCAAACCTTCCTCACTGGATAAATAACAATTAATAATCCGGAGACGGACATCACTCCATGTGGCATCTTCTGTCACCACTTCACAAATATATCTTGCCTATTGTTCTAGATATAGTCTCTTTTCCAAGACATTGTGACTCTTGGCATACTAGCGGGATGATCATTTTATTTAGGTTTGATTTGCTGCTAAAGCTGTTTTTCACTATGCAATACCATGCTTAGTGCAGCTTCATCCATTTTGTTATAATCTCCAGAGGAAACATCAGTGTTTTTTGTCCTTAATTCACCAAGTAGGGCAATTAGCCACCAGATAAACAGTGCACACTCAGGTCATCTGCTATAATCTTCATAATTCTATCAAAATGGACGTTTAATGAGGACACATGATGGCCGGGTGAACTATGCCTCACTCACCATCAAGCTTTTAAGGCAGATCAGAGAATATTTATGCTGTTTGTTTTTAGTCACCGGTATAAAAGGTCATTCTATGCACTTGTGATCAGTATTTAACAGTCAGCCTGTAATCCTTGTAATCACAGTGCAAGTATACAGTTTAACACAAAACAAGTGACGCATACATGTCCTATATAAATAATAAATATAATAAATAATAATAATATAACAGTGTTTCAGACGTATTTTCTATTTGTCACTATATTATCATCATCAAAATCTATCTCCAGGTCCCTCATTTCTTATGATGAGGCTCCACTATTCTCGTTTTTTTTCTTCTTCCCAATGAGTATCTGCCTTCTGACAATCTGAAAACCTATTTTAATCCCAGCTTCTGATGGCTGATTTCAACCTTGCGCCAGATGTATCAGATTCCACCTTTTCTCCCCATAGGGAAAAAGCAGCTCATCTATGAGGGAAATGAAAGTGGGGCAGTGAAAGGCAAAATGGAAATATTACATTTTGGAATCACTTACACTGCATTTTTTTTTGTAGCAAACAGATTTTTAAAAGTACTTTCTATCGAATACGAAGTAGTAATTTATAGTGTATTATATCTGTGTGACATGATTAGTTGCCTGGTTGCTATTTAGATGCTGTACAAGAATTATTGTATGGAGACTGGGCTCAGCAAATGAACAGTGTGTTGTAAATGTAATTCAGTACAGGCTGATGTTGAGGAGAGCAGGGTCTTTTGCTATTTCTTAAGTTTACATTTCAAAGAAAATATGAATACCTCTCAGAAAGTCTTGCTTGTCTGCAAAAGGCAAACATAAAGTTTAACTGAAGAAAAAAGTGGCAGGAGAGCTGCTAGTGTCCCTCCTGGAAGGGAATAATGATAAAGAAGGATGGAAAAATTATAACCCCACAAAAAATGGCAAAAAAAAATCCAGGTCTAGGTACTTCAGGTGGGTTTGAAATGTAAAAGGCCTTTACTTTAGTGGGCTACAGACGTAAAAAACAAACAAACACACCAATGTGTAGGCTGACATGCATCTGGATTTTTTTTTTATGCCATTTTTTTTCAATTATAATTCTTCCGTCCTGCTGTGTAAGGTGTAATTTAGTTTAGATCATTGGCTTTAAATTTTGACAGTGCACCATAACAACCGTCAACATAACATATAACATTACAAAATAATGACCCTTCAACCTCCTGCACCATCTTAATAATGTTGCAACAAAGACTTCCACTGCTGCTCGATGCAAACAAAAGCTGCAGCCTCAGAGACAAAAACACTTTTAAGCCTCTCCTGTTGTAATGTACATTATTTCACCTATGTGCTCTGTTACAGGAATTTTAAGGTTAAGCTCAGAGACCTCTTAGTGTAATACTTTGATGCCCCACTCAGCTGATCAGCTTGGCCTTGGCTGACCTTTGTGCTCACTGTATTTTCACTGTGTTTGACTCAAATGTAGAGGAAAGTCCACTTCCTCAGTTATGTTCTTGTTTCACGTACGGTTGCTCAGAAATGTGCTGAATATGAGACATTCCCATGGCAACAAGCCAAGTGTAATTTTCTGTATTTCCCTTACAGATCTGAGCAGTAAGGAATTGACGGACAGTAAGAGCCCAGTGCCTTTCCCTGTCTTCTTGCCGGTCAACTACGAGGTGCGTGATGCCGACTACCTCTTCCTAAAGGAGGCTGGCCAGGACTTTATGAGGAACTCCAGCATGCAGAGTCACACGCAGCCGTTTGTTATTTTAAGAGCCAGCCGGCAGCCAGCTGTCAACGCCAGCTATGGCACTATGTCCACAGAAAGGCTTGTGCCTCGAGATCTGGTCCAGTCTGTGCAGCTCTTCAACGCCCCAGAGGTCTTTACCTTTAACTGGAAAATCCAGACCTTCGTGCTGACGCCTCGGGTTTTCTCCTCCAAGCCCAAAGTGAGGGTCCTCTTCTATGTTGCGGGGAGGGATTGGAACAGGGGGGAAGGGGCTGTGGACGAGCTGCCATGTGTGACAGTGTATGCTTTCTGGCAAACCCAGGAGGTGAGGGGTTCCTGTGCCATGGGAGGCGAGAGGGGAACCTGCATGGCCGAGCTGGTGCCTGCGCTTGGCTGGTTTGCTCCAGGGTCAGAGGGCACCAGCAGAGAGAGGCAGGACCCATCTGCTGGGAACCCTGTGGAGATGTACTACCAGGCTCAGCCCAAAGTCAATGGAAAGTGTAATTCTGCGGACGGGAGTCGCTGGGGCGCTTCACAGCAGCAGGCCGAGTATGTTCCTGTGACTCCCATGCAGAGGATTGGTAGCGTGCGCCTTCTGCAGGTGCCTAAAGGGATGGCAACGCTCTCTCGGCTCAAGCTTGGCAACGCCATCGTCATACGGACGTCCTCCAAACCTCTGAAGAAGACTGACATCGCCACCTTCTACATACTTATGGCCAGCTCTGCTCAGCTGACTAACTTCACTCTCAGGTAAAACACTTTCCTGTTGCCTCAGACTGGTCAGTAGTGATGTGATTACATGGTGTCAGCTTTATAAGAGATATATTGTCCCCACTTCAATGAGCTCTGTGATTTCAATGAAACTCAAATTAACTGGTCAGTGTGAAAATTCAAAATGGGGCCTTGCTCACTAACAGTATTAATCATCTTCTCTAATTCTTGCACAAATCCTGTGCCCTCAAAAATAAGGGAATATTGAGGGAAATGAGATTTAGAATGGATTATGGTAGTTCTCTGAAAATATCAGTGGTTAACTGTCTTTCTGGGAAATGGAGTAGATTATTCGAGTGAGCGCAGTCAGATGACATTAAGGGCTGTTTCAAGAGTGGTAGTCATCAAGGTTGATATGGATCAAATGAAATCACGTGTAGCTTGTGACTCATTATTTCTCCACTTTAAGGGTATGCTCGGGATCTGTGCTATATCTGTGCACTGGCGCTGAATGTATGAAGATCATGGGGATTACCAAGCATAGCTCAATTTAATTTAAGGCTCTGTTCTCATTTTGCAATGCAGAATGTTCCTTTTTGATGGGAGATGAGAGCAGCTGTAGTACCATCTCAAAGAAATACTTATTCCTCTGGAGGTCTCCGTGACATCCTTGGAAATGGAGGCCAATTTTACACGGATATTTTTAAAGAAATGCACTTATATATTTCCCAAGAACAAATGCATCCACCACCTGACTTAATATCCTCTGGAGGGAAAGAAAAACACAAAAGAACAAAAGAAAGAAAAACAAGACTTTGTCTGTTCTCATGGCTCTCTCTCTCTCTAGATGACAGTTTGTTCCTTCCCTTTTCTAGGAGAAATGATGCAACATGGGAGATTGGCACCTCAAAACTGGATTTAAATGAAATGCCTCCAAACTTGCTCTCACCGTTTCATTGATGGTTTTCATGGTCATCTGCAGCCTTTTGTTATCATCATTCAGACAGAGATCAAACAGAACCACACTGCTGCAAAGTTAGATTTGTCGAGGTTAGCTGTCAGAGCAGACAGGCCGAGATTTACGCTTACCTGATTAGAGAATGATTTTTTAAATCATTATTATTCAAGACACTATCTGTTTTACTCAAAGCCGGTGAATAATGGTCTGTCAGGAGGCATGAAAGGTTTTTCCCTTACATGTCTCAGTTGTTCATTTGGTTTATTTGAGCATGTCATGACTCTGTCTTTCATAAGTGATTTGGTTTCACATCAAGTCATACGTGAATGTCATTTTAATCTTGTCTTGCTGTGTTGGTGAGTGATGTCCAGAAAAGTGCCCTGACTTTAACTAACAAGAGAACCTTTAAAGGCAACAGTTCAAAAGTGTTTCTGGACTGTATTTACAATGTGACCCAGTGGAGAGAAAAACACTGTAATACACAATCAATACTTCCTGAAAAAGAAGAGTTGCTTCCGCCTCGACCTGCTCATACATGCTTCAGTGGAGGTGAGCAGGCGAGGAAACAGTCATGGATTATTAATTCTCTTTTTCAATTCAATTGTGTATGCAGGAAAAGGTAAATATTGACTTAGCGGACAGCTATGCATAAATGCTCTTGTCCTGCTAGGCAGCTTCCAGTGTTTCTGCCAGGTATTCACCTCTTTTCTGACATCCCAAAAGAAAACAAAGAAATCTGAAGCTGAAGACATTTCATCCTTCATTTCATGAGTTGTAGAATTTCCAGGACTTTCGGAGAATCTTTAAATTGCATTTTAGATCAGTGCCTGCACGTTCATGTGCTTTTAAAGGTTCAACCGCGCATTTGAATTAATTATCTGGTTTCCTTTTCTTCTTGTCTCTTTATTTTAGCTGAAGCAATGAAGCCAAAAAAGGAATCCTCATTTCCCCTCCTCAGCCTGTCACTTTTAATCATTGCTGCTTTAATTCATTTACTCAGTCACATATATGGACATGAACAAAAAGCTTCACTTCGTCTTTCCTCTCTTCTCCGCTCAATGCTAGTTTTCCTTTCTCCTCTCCTATCCTCTCCTCTCCTCTCCTCTCCTCACAGCTGTCACTGCACTTTGATGGAAGATTGGCAATCTTGTTAGGAAGGTTTATAGTAATTAAACTTGTGATAGCCAGTTATGTCTTTACAGTATGTACTGGTGACTAAACTCTGAAATTCCATTTCCCCCCCGCATTCCATAGATATGATGCACTCAGTGCTCCTTTAAGTCACATAGTGTGTGACACAGTGCTTCCCTCCTTCAGCTTATCAGCACATTAACAAGCGCTGTGCATCCGGTCCTCAGCAGCTGTCTGTGTGCTTTATCACTGTCTGAATGTCCCATTAAGCTTTGCCTAATACTCTCTCATCAGCATGATAAACCTGTTATTGATGTCTATTGCCAGCATCAAGGGACATACAAATTTGAGGTCGATTGAGAAAAAAGACAAGCCACACCTGTCCGTTCCAGCAAAATTAACCTGTCATTCTCAGTGAGGCTTTGATAAAGGTCATAGATAAAGTGCTGTACCGCTGTCATCACACTGCCCACAAGAAGGGCAATTAGATTAGCCTTTTCCTCAGGAAGTTGAGTAGAGTTTAAGTTTTTTCTTTCTTCCTTACAGCTATTAAAAGTCAGTGTTGAGGTACAGTAGTTTGCCTTGTCCTAAAGGTTTTATTTAAAGGCGGCATTATGGCAGTAAATTAACATTGAACCTTTGCATCTACAGCACACTGTGTCAGTGAGCTTTTCATTCAGGGACTCTAATCATTCATCTGTGTGACAAATAGGGCTTTTACATCCATTTTTAGTGCTGTGGTGCCTGCCATCTGGCAGGAGTGTTGGCATAAACGTTTCCCCAACTCCCTAAACTGCCCCATAAGTACGATAAGCACGTTGCCGATGGCTGGCCATCAGACTGGCTAAACGGTGGACATTTGCCTGCATAATTAACGATTGCATCTGTTTCCGATCGCACTGGGGTTCACTGGTGGTTCTGTGGCCCCGCAGTGATGCATTCACAAAGCTAAAGATGGGAACACAAATTATATCAAGGAAGCAATTACAAACCCTATGTAGCATCTCGATGGCAGCTTTGGTGATGGAATGCATATGGGCCAGGCTGTCGAGCTCACGTGGAGGATGCAATCTATCTTCAGGGTCTTTGATCAAACTCAGTCTGCTTTATTGTGTAATGCATGTACTGCTCAATTGTTTCATTGTTTTACTTTCTTTGTTGGCCATGTCCCCGTGATCAGTCAGTATAAGTGTAAAGAATAGTGCATCCTGCAAAATAAATAAGGGAAGGGACCTGGCTGATGAAGACCAAGGGCCATCAAGGTCTGCTCTGAGTGCATTTGACAGTGTGTGTATCCACGTATTTCTGTGCCAGTTCTCCTGTGTGCATTGTCTGGTGTGGTAGTATTTTAAGTGCGTGCATGTGCGTGTGAGTGAATGAAGAGTATGTAAAAGGTGAAACAATAGTGCCACTCATGCCTTGCCTGGTCAGAAGTGAGATGGATGGTAGGTGCAGCACCTGAGAGCTGCTTTTCTCACACACTGTCAGCTTCAGTCTCCACAGCCATCCATCTTCTGTGCCCCGGTTCCTCCCCCTGCCCGCTGCCTCCTCAGGGCCTGCTAACTGAAGCCATGGACACTGGTTCCTGTTCCCAACCACTCACAAGAAAAACGCCTCTTCCAGTCACAGGGGATATTTTTTCCTTTTTTTTTTTCACGCAAGGGGAGCTGAGAGAGACAGAGAAAAAGAGGAGCTTTAGATAAGTCTTCTTGTTACGGTCACTTTTTATTAGTTAAACCCTGCTCCACTCCGCTCAATACACAGAGGTGTTTCATCACGGCACGTCACGTTATTCAGGAAGCATTACTAGATTAACAGTCCTCTTAGGTTTTCTCATTAATACACTGAACATGCCATCCTGCTTACCCCATTGATTTACGGTGGATTAAAGTTTTTTCCCCCCATTGAAAGCAAACCGCACAATCACATTGCACATATAATTCTCTACGGTCAGGAGTATTGCAATTAAAGACAACAAAAGGGTGTAGCTGGTTGAACTACATGTGAGATAGGCGGTGAGATATGGAAAAAATATGCAAATCTTTGATAAATATTGCATATATGGGTGGTGTTTTATATAGACTTATCAGAATAAGCATGTTTCCCAGTAACTATAACGAACTATTCTTTTAAGCGATACCACTCTCATATCTGTAAGTTAAATATGAAGCCACAGAGGACTGGAAGCAAGGAAATTTGTTCACATTTTTACACTTTTTTTGTGTGTGAACAGTAGCTACAGATCACATTTGATTACCGGTGCAGCGTAATGTGAAATTAAGCAGCTGATTTGCAAAGACAAAGAAATAATTAACTTGTAGCCCGTTATCTCCATTGTATTGCCGTAGGTTTTAACATAGCCTCCCTCTTTCTTGTTATCACCTCACCTTCATCCTAATCAGAAAATCTGCAGCCTTCTTACATCCTGTATTCCTCTTTTCCTCATTTAGACCAGACTGAGTGTTTTCCCTCTCTGCTGTGGGCTCCGCTGCCTCCTGGGAACCCTCTGGCTGATAACAATGAACTGGTTACGCCTTTGTGTTCGACTCTGTCATTCATTCTAATGCACAGAGAAGCTAGTTTCATTTACTAAACTAACAGAGAGACCATACACTACCAACAGTATCTCCCTCCTTCTTGGGCTTTGTTTGACTGGACCTGCTCTGAGCGAGAGGTGATTTAAAAAGGAAGTCTGGTGTAATTCCTGAGATGTGGTAAAAGTGTCAGAGAGTGAGTGTTTAGATGTTTTATTTCCACATTTGAGATTATGGTAAATCATATAACAAATATTTTGGTCATTAGTGTTCATCTACTCTCAAAATGTGGCATTCAGCTGTGCAATCATCACAAAAAGGTTTTAATTTTCGAGACACTTTTAGCACCACACAGTAGATGTGAACTGAAACGAACTGTGTTAATCAGATAAATCAGCTTCTGTGGTGAGCAGCTGGAATAAAAATAGGCAGTCGCAGGGTCACGATGGCACAAGATTAAACCGCAATTGAAAAAGACACTGCTCATCCCTTTTTAATTGCGACCTTTCACCTGCGAGCTCTTTGTCTGTTTGAACATTGAACAGTGTCACAAAAAAACACAAGACGAGCCAGATTCATTCATTTTGAAAAATGATGGATGTGCAGCTGTTTGCCAAAGCCAGGGCTCACACCGTACAAGCAAACACAAATGTGAGAAAAAAAAGTGCTCACTGCTATGTCAACATTTCAATTAGTAAATAATGCATGCTCACAGACTGTTTTGTTTCACTGTGCTGAACAGCGAGCAGTCTTCTTTCGCCCGGATTTGGAAGTTAAAACCGAGGCCAAAGCAGGACAAGTGCTCAGATTGCTGTTGCTCCTATCATAGATTACACCACCTCAGAGGCTCATAATGCGCTCAACACTTGTGTTCATCTCAAAGATTCAGAGATAAACCGCATTGCTTTGCACGCAGATGAAAACCAAAAAAGAATTAAGATGTTTTTCTGAACCATTTAAGACAAGTTGTCCGGCCTGTGGCGGCATATTGAGCAAATCTTGTTAGAGCATTAAGTATCTAAATTTAGGAGCAATACATATGGATTTCTATTATTGTGGCAGCAGATGGCTGCATTTTTTCTCTCTCTCTCTCTTTTTTTTTTCACTTTTACACGCATGCTTCTTCTGGCCTTCGCAATTCTTGCAGAAGAGTATCCCATTAACATTTGACCTACTGCAAGCTGCTTATGCCAAGAAAGCTCAGTGTGAAGGTCTGTTCTCCTGTGTAATGCTCACTATTTACAAATTACAGGCCAAGAAACATAATAATTCATTAGTACATTTTACATAATAAGGGCAGGATGAATAGAAAGAACAGTGCTTTCTTTGCTCCTTCAATTGCAAGGAGATGTGGGTGATTATGGATGGGATATGGATGGTTGTGTCACTGATTTTTGACATTTTCTGATACAATTTTCTCAGTTTTTGTACTAAGTCTAATGAATATTCAATTAAATCATCAAATCTATGAGGCTGCCTGTTAGAGAAATCCTGGATTTATTAAGTAGTTCAAATTAATGAATAAAAAAAAAAAATCTAACCTTTATTGATCCCCTTGGGGAAATTCCTTCTCTGCATTCTCTGCATCTTCCCGGGGAGCAGTCAGGGATTAAGGGCCTTGCTCAAGGGCCCACAGTGGTGGAGACTGGGACTGGGACTCTCTCACTTCCCCTCTTCAACCTCTTGCCAGTCTGGGGACTCGAACCGGCGACCCACCGGTTACAAGCTCGCTTCACATACCACTAGGCCACCATAAT
>OMNN01024723.1:76535-97848 GCA_900302755.1 Chromis chromis
CACATAATGAATATGACATTGGGAATTTGCCTTGTTAATCTTTTTCAAATTATTTTTTGTATTGGAATTAAAAGCAGGTATGTTTGTATTATATTCACACTTTATCTGTCTAATTATTTCCGTTTTTTGTTCCCCATCCAGGCTTGAAAGCAGCCTACTGGAGGTACTTCAGATGGATTTTGAGGTAGAGGAGCTGAGCACTCCTCTCGAGAGTCAGGTGATCATATGGAAGCTGGAGCTACCGTCCGCCTCCAAAACTGTCACCAAGACCGAAGGAGCCATGAGGATCTATACCACTCAGAGAGACTTTGTCGGTCTGGCGCCTCTCATAATGGTGAGCTCGACAACTTTCATGTCACACCTAATCACTATAAAAACCGTCATTGATGTCACTGACAGCGATGTTTCCAATAATGCCAACACTTGGTCTGCTTCCTTTGAGCGTTGGTGCATGAAAATATCATAAAATGCACTTTGCTCTGATCCATTCCTGTCTGGTTTGTATACACAGAAGGCTGGATATGCTTTGGATTGTTTAGTAAATGGGTTCTATTTTGAGCAGAGAGTGACCTTGTGTTGTTTACTGTCAGCCAGCTGATGTCTCTCTTCTGTGTTGTTCTGCTCTGTTCTCGTGTGCAATATGTGGTCATCCTCTCCTCCTAACAGCTGCTTCATGTGCTTCTATTTTGGTGCTACAGACCTTTTTATCATCCTGCCTCCATAATTAATCCATGATATAACCTCCTGTACTAATTACTGAACATTACAGAAGTTTGAATTACAAAACTGTACCTGAGTCTTTGTCACCTGGGCCACTGATCTCTTACTGAAACATTGACTGGAAGCGGAACATAAACTTTGGATTTGTTCAACTTCATAGTATTAATAAAATATATTTCTGCATGTAAAAGTTGCTATACTTTAGTTGTACTTTAAGGGAGCAGGTTACTCATATTTCACAGGCTAACTGCTGCATTTCCATCATCCTGGTGTGTGAACTTATGAGGATATGCTACAGTATCCTGATTTGTGAATTTGACATGGTTCATCTCTCATGTGGATTAGAAGTTGACCTCAGGCTGAGGGCCAAACATGAGGAGATTTGATGGTTGGCTCAAGGGGACATTAGCGCTGACTGATCACTCTTAGCCTTGCTCCATGAACTCCAGCTATTGCTGCTGCTCAATACTTCTATATAATGGCAAAAGCCTCACTGACACAGCCTTCAGAGCAGTGTTTTAGGTAAAAAAAAGAAAGTTTGGTTATTTCAGCTTCATTTAAACCAGTTTTACAGTCGAGGGATACATATCCATCTGCTTCATTTTCATGCTCAGAGTGGCCAAGTGTCGCTTTAAATTTGATTTAACTGATCATTCACGGAACTTAACTGAGCTGCGCTACGCTGCTCTCATACTAATTCACACATGATACTCTATTATTTCAACTTCATTTAAAACAGTGTGTGTTTTTTTAGAGGACAGCACATATCCATCTGCTTCATTTTCCTGCTATTATTATCCAAGCGTGCATAATGCATGTCTTTACAAACCCACAGAGTGAGATAGAGAGATGCTCAGTGCTGCTACCACTACTAATAATTGTATTTATATCAATTCGTTTAACACTAAATGGCCTGCATTAATAAAGCAATTTTATCCAATGTATAATATATTGTCTCTCATTCACCATTTAAACACACACCTAACCAGCCAATGACACCTCTGACATGTGAACAGGGGAGGCAGGGCTCGAACCGCCAACCCTTCAATTAGTGAGCAACTACTTACTCTACCTGCCACAGTTTTCTTACTTAATAAACTATTTAATACAGTACAGATTGTACTGTACATGTGTAGGGACTACTTTTAGTCCATGCTCTTAGTTATATGGCCATGTTTGAACTGATACAGCATCCCTCTCAGGGACATGCCTGTGCAGAGAAATCCAAGATTAGCTCACCCTTCCATGTGGTGACCTGACCATCACCCAGTCTTAACTCTTCTCCCCCCGTTGGCTTCCCAAGGGGGGGACTTGCCTTCTTACCTCTCGAGAACTGCTGAGTCAGTGAGTCACACTTCATCACCCATGTCTCCTCCCGTTTCTCCTTCACTTGCATCCTATGTCACGCCTTCTGCAAGAACATTTAGCTGTCTGGCAGCTTCACCACACAGAATGTAAAACTAAATCATATGGAATTATTGGATAAGGTGTGTTATTTTAATGTGTTAGCTCATTTTACTTCCCTCTCTCTGCAGGACACAGAAATCCTGAACACAGCTGTGCTGACCGGAAAGAAGGTGGTGATACCTGTGAGGGCTGTCGCTGTGGAGGAAGATGGAGTAGTTACAGATGTATCTGACTACACAGACTGTAGCTCCACTGATGAAGATGTTCTCAAGGTAGATTTTCCTCTTCTTACTTTTCACATAACTCCACTTACTATGCAAAGAACAACATCCTTCTGATTCATCGGGTCTAGTTTCTTTGGTTCACTGGACTGTTTCATAAAAGGCTTTGAACTTGTTTCAGATTTGTTTACAACATTATTCAACCTCAGTCACTTTGTGCTGCGGCAGTATTGTGTAACAATGTCCAATCCCTTGTAATAAATCGTTACAATGCGAGTTGTTTGTATCTTGCCTGCCAGTCCTGATACTGGGGGGCAGAGGGCAATTTAAAGTGGTTGTTAAAAAAAGGGGGCAGGGTTGGTTTCATGTGCGATGGGAAGGACAGCTGCAGACAAATAAGTTGTACCAAAGTCACTTTTGCTCTATGTCTCTTTTCCACATGGTAAAACAAACTATTACCTAGACTCCTGCAACATCAGCCATCAATCTCCCCGACAATGAACAGCTACTGTGCTACATTGCTCACCACAAATGACCTCACAGTCCACCACTGTGCTCCCATCCCGTGACTTGTCCCTTTTTATCCTGTGAACCTGTGCACGGCTGACTGCCAAAAGCCGGCTTTACTAATGAAATTGAAAGTCAGGCCCTTGGCTCTTGAGGTCAAAGGCTGTGAATATATTTATCCAAGGATAAACAAAGAATAAACCCTTGCAGTGGACTTGAGCTCTTTAATACATTTGTTTGCTGGTGAAATATGGGCCAAACTGCATAGATTGTTTCTACATAAGGAGATTCACAATATAAGATATGCTGTAAATGTACGAGTATTAGACGCAGATGGGTGTCAGATATGAAGAAAAGCAGGATTACATGAAGATGTCAAGAGGATGAATGTGGACTATATCATTTTTTTCAACCTTGTAATGCAGCTGTTGTCCTGTTGTTCTAATCTCACTGTAAATCTCAGTGTATTCAAGCTTGACTCCGATGTCTTTTCTCTCCTGGTGTGCCTGAACAGTATCAAATGTGCTAGAGATAAATGGAAAAGGATTTATCTAATTGACAGCTTACGTGACAAAAGCAAAGAAAAACAAAGTATAATCTGCTGTGATGGGGAGGTTTTTTATATGTGTGAGTGATGAAAAGACCTAAAATGTCCAAAAACCCTCACCTTGTCACTCCAGGACTGAAAGACACTTGAACATTTCAAACAGAGACATATCGTACATAGATGCGTTCCTAGTTGATTTGTCAGGGCGTTTTATGGTGTTACATAGCAATCTAACTACCTGATTTACATCAAGCCTGATTTCAGTGCAACACTTGAACTTAATTTGAACCTTTGCAATAGATATATTCATTCTGCATACTCATTAAAACTCTTAAGTTGTTTTATTTGCACAAGGAAATTACAGTCACAGTTGTGTCAGTGAAGCGTGCATTTCATTATTTTAAATTTCTGCCTCTCCTTAAGGAAGTGTACCCAGTGATGAAAGTTGAATCCCTTTAAAAAAAAAAAAATCTCTTTTGACACCAAAAACACTGAGGGATATTCTTGGACACAGAATCAGATTGTGACTGGGATGAGTGGGCGGATGGCACATTAAAATGGCATTCCCTTTTAACTGATGCTTCAGAATATTATTTGAACATGGCCCATGTTAAGTTCAGTGGAGCTCTTGGAAGGTGCTTTTTCTAAAAAGGAAGAAATGAGCAAACTGCCTTAGATCATGGATGACTGGTTGACTGCCTCCACACTGAATTAAAGCATGAGATGACTTCACTGACAAGTCGTTGTCCCTTGTCTGCTGTTCCAGGCTTGTTTTGGAAATGTTCTGTGACAACCATTCAAGAGCTTTAGTGCCACATATTGTAAATCTGCTGTTTGGATGTAAAATCAAGCATAGGATTATTTGTAGAGATGCCACTGCATCTCAGTTAGCAGCAAGGATGACATAGTGATGTGGTCATTCTAAAGCTTAAGCTCGGCTGATGGATGACTGACAGTCACATGCAAAGACCCTCTCAAAAATAGCATGTCCCTGTGACAGCACATCCCCTAGCTAACAGTTGCGTTCACGCAAATAAAAGCAGGAAACTATTTGCTATTTGTATTCCTCCTTAGGCAATCTGTCAAACTCTCTGCACTCCCCAGTACCACCGGTCAGTGACTGAATTTCAATGTTGGGTTAATTATCCAATTTATTTAAAGCAGCTAAGAAGCTGTTGAGGGGACTAAGGAAAACCTCCTGACACGCATCTCTAAATGTCCATGAGATCTTTGAGCAGTTGCCCAAACTTGTAAAGGTCACCTTTGAAATTATGCTGTAATGAATGCACTTGGCTGTGAAGGACTGATGCTCAGCACTGCACCACATGATATTTTGATTTACATAAAATGGCAATGCTGCCTCTTCCTAACGCTTCGGACCGGTGATCATCGCAGTAGTTTATTATAGACAGCTGACATTACTGTGGTAACACATGCAGTGCAAAACTGCTGCAAAGCCATTTGTTGTTGTAAGAATGGCCTATTTGTTAAAATAGTGACTTTTATGAGAATATTTGATTATTTTTTGTCATTGGTTAGATGACGAACACCTCCTTCATTGACAACAGTTTCATCGTGAGTTTGATGTAGATTGTTTACAAAAGCACACTTATACAAACTCTTTGATATTATCAGGGAAATTAAAATGATAAAATATTCTGATGGATTGCTTCCTTTTTATTTTATCTCCTCCTATCCAGGTGTCGGACAGGTGCGACTATGTTTTTGTAAATGGCAAAGAGACGAAGGGCAAGGTGAAGATGACAGTAAACTTTACCTACAGCTACCTGAGCGCTCTGCTCGAACTGAGCGTCTGGATGCCACAACTGCCCCTCCAGATTGAACTGTCAGACACAGAGCTGAGCCAGATCAAGAGCTGGAGGATACCCATCCTAACCTCAAAAAGGTGGGAGACATAAACTGTTTGCTTAACATAAACACTCCCTTTATTGGTGTTGAGTGTGTTTTCCAGAAGCATCCTTTAGTCCATACAAATCCAAATCATATCTCTCTAAGGATTTAGGGGTTTGATTCCATTACATAATGTACTTCAATATCTCAATCTGATCCAATCAAGCAAAGAGACAGGGTTGAGTGATTGGAGTAGAGCAGGTGAAAGGCATTTACCACGTGACAGGTGTGACCTGCATGTTTGTTTCTGTGCTTACGTCCCAGACCTGGCTGGAACAGTGACGAAGATGACCGCAAGGGGAAGGGCTGCATGCTGCAGTTTCAGCACGCACTGGTCCGGGTGCTAACCAACTTCGTGGCAGAGCAGGCAGACCCTCGAGATCCTAAGGCCTATTTCCTGGGCACTGATTGGCAGGTAGACGTCACAAGGTTGGTCCGATACTTCATGAAGGTGGAGGACCCTCGAGTGGCAAGGCTACAGGGAGGAAGGGTGCTGTCTGGGCGAGACCTTGGGACCACTACCATCCAGGTAATAAACTGAACCACTGATTGGCCCAAATAGCCTGGAAACAACTTCAGTCAGCGGCTAATCAGACCCTTGATTAGATGAAGTAATTCCCTACTTAGGTAGACAAACACTGGTTTAGGGGGTTAGAAGGACACAAGTTTTAGTCCCAATAAAAAGATATACCTGAGAATGTAACTAATTTATTTGACCTGATCTTGTTCTGTGACAGGTGTTTTCTCCATTGTCTGATGCCATCTTGGCTAAGACAACTATCAAAGTTGTGGATGACAAAGTGACCATCACGGAAATGGGGGTCCAGCTGGTTACAGGCCTCTCTATGAGCTTACAGCTCAGTTCAGGCAGCAACAGGGCCATCTTGGCTACCACAACCACACATGAGGTTCTACAAAACCCCAAACAGGTAACATTCTATATTTTTTGAAAAGTGTTGGAGAAAACTTGAGATTTAAAGTGCAAATACAAATTCCACCATTTTCTGTTCTTTTAGGAAGCTTTGGTCAGTGCCTGGTTACAGTTCAGTGATGGCAACCAGACACCTCTTGACATTTATGACCCGGTCTATCACCGTGTGACCGTGACATCTCTGGATCAGGGGGTGGTGTCAGTGCAGGGCACACCTCCAGTTGTTGTGGCAGAAGGAGAGGGCGAGGGAGTCCTGATCAGAGTAGAGATGTCCATCTGTGAGGCCTGCCAGAAGTCCAAACGCAAAAGTACTGTCGCTGTTGGCAACGGCAGCCTCAAGGTCAAGTTTCAGGTGAACACTCGGCGGCCAGATGGCAACACCAGCAGAATCGACAGTAGCAGTGTTAGCAACAAGGACAACGGCAGTGACTATGGGAGCGATGGGGAAGAGGTGGACAGTGAAAGGAAGCAGAGGAAGGATCCTCCACCACGTATCTCGAACTCGGACAGAGAGGAGAGTGCCATGCAGAAGATCACAACCACCATCAAATCTACAGAAAGAACCTCAATAACCAGCGGGAGCCTCGGAGGTGTGGGTAAGACCAGTAATTCAGGAAACCCTGGCAGTCCTACTAGTGTGCTAAATGTCAGCCTGATGAGCAGCCCCAGTGACAGCAGCAAAGGATATGGCTCTGACAATATGATAGTGGAGGATATGAGCAGTGTTAGCTTTACTAGCACTGTGAAGGCCCCTGGGAATCTGGTAAACTACAACAACTTCCCCACCAAGGTGGAGATACCTGGACAGGAAACAGCGGAGGTAGAAATTGGTGGTGAAGACATGTTAGCCAACAGGCCACTCACAGACCTAGAGATTGGCATGTACGCTCTTTTGGGTGTGTTTTGCCTGGCCATCCTGGTATTTCTGGTAAACTGTATCTCATATGTTGTTAAGTTCAGACACAAGAAGCCTCCCTCTCATGGCCAGGAGCCCACAGGGCACAGGCACGACTGGGTTTGGCTCGGCACAGATGCTGAGCTGGTGATGAGTGTGCCAGGCAGCCCAGTTCAGCAAGACTCCCAGACTACAACTACTGTTATAGACATTGGGCCTGATAAGACTGCGTCTCTCTCCAGGAGGCCCAGTTGCCTGGCCTCTGTTACAGACTCTCCCCTCAGCTGCGTAAGCTCGATCAGGAGCAAACCTGTGCACAGTGAGTCCCTCCACTCACCCACCAGTAAGAGAAAGAGAGTCCAGTTCACCACCTTCTCCACACTGGAGCGCCAGCATTCGCCACATCTCCCGCCAAGAGAGAACGGCCATGGCATCCACTGGGTTGGGAAGGAGGACAGTTGTGGGGAGGAACCTCAAGTGCCCATCACAGAGCCTGGGGATCAGTTATAATACAGGACCTGATCAGACCTCCCATGTACAGTAGATGTGGCTTTGATCACCTCAATGCCTTTGTCAAGTCTGACAACTGTCAAAAATATGTGATTTTGGAATCGCCCTCCTCTACATTTCATTACCTATCAAGGCCTTTTACATGTACATGTACTGTATATTATTGTTAATATTGGAGAGTGGATGTGTGTGATAATGTTTCAGATGGCTGACCACATGGACTCTTTACACAATATTTAAAGCCACCAAATGTTAATGCTGCATGTGGATATCTACTTCTCTAAATTTTGCACTCACATGCTGGTATATACAGTGCAGAGACACATTGAAAAATATCCCAGATAACAAATATATTAATGACCTGTTGTACTAAAGAACTCAGTCTGAAAGATATGGATTTCACCAGAAATGTGGCTTTGATTAAAAATAGTACTAACTAAAATGAGTGTTTTCTATTATGCAATGTGGAAGACCCATCTCTTTGTAAATTTAAGTTGATTAAATTTTCATTTGTTTTTTTTCATTAAAACACTATGATCTTGAATATTGCCTACCATTTGATTTTTCATCTGCAGTTTGCTGCTGCTTATTTTTACAGATTTGAATCCAGCCCATGCCTGAGTGTGCTGCCTAAATCAGATTTTGTAATGGCAGATTACAAGGACATTTTATGCCCCTTTGTTTGTGTGTGAAATCCAACCATTGCACTTTACTAAAAATGGATGGGGCAGCATAAAGATAGGAAATCCTGCACTACATATGAAGAAGTTTGAAAAAGGAGAACATCAGAATTTTGTTAAGTGTGACAAAGAGCTATGTCTGTCGCCTATAAAGGAAATTATAATTTTACAACTATAAAACAATTCCATGCCCCCAACCAGTCAAAAACAATCAGTAAAGTTGTTACCCTCTCTTTTATTAGGCAGAATGAATACACAGAGAATCCATGCTTTTGCTATAATTATGCTAAACAATAAATAAGAGCGTATCACCTTATTTCATATTTCATTTTTATTTTTCACAAGAATTCCTACTCTAAATCTTTGGTTCAAAGTGCTCCACAGCATAATGTTCAATCTGGCAGTGCAGATAAACCAAGTGCATTTTGTGCAAATAGACACTTGTAATAATTATACTTATGCAAAGTAAACACGCTGGTGTAATGCCCTGTTTTTTGCTGCTGTAGTTCCTGAGAAAGTATACAGAGTAGGGTTAAATGCTGAGACCTTACACTCAGTGTAGAGTGTCCACCAGTCGTTGGTAGGTTTCTCTCTCCTGTTTCAGGCTGTGATGCTCTTCCACGTAGCGTTTTCCATTCCTCACCACTCTCTCTCTCAGCTCACGATCTGACAACAGCCTCTGAGATTGATGCACAAATTCCTGGCAAGGATAAAGGCAAAATGAGTCTCATTTACTGCCAAATGCCACTTAAAGCTTGCCAGTGAAGGTGCCTGGAGATATGTTTTTTTAAAGCATAAAAGATAATCCAAGGCACAAGAACAGAACGCAGATAGAAGCCTGTGCACCGATTAGGAAATACTTCAAAAGTGTCTGTACATTGCCAAAGGAAGGAGATATTTGTGGCTTCAGATCCAAATATGGACATTCCAATAGACCTTTTCAGTCCATCCTAATAGCTGCCACCTCGCATTTACTTATGAAGAAAGGGAAAAACTGACAAAATAAAATGTTATAGTTAAACTATACTGCTCAACAAGCTGCCAGTTGGTCATGGGGAGGGAAATGTGAAGATAAAAAACTGACACTTAATAAAAGAGTATTGGTGCCATCACTGGGCATTGACTGAGATGTGATGCAACCACACAGCATCCGGAATCCTAGTTGCTCATCTGTTGGCCCAGCAGCCTGAGAGAAGCCTCCAACAAAATGAAGTCAAAGTGTCTTGAAGTGTTCTTGCAACATGGCAGCCAGCATTTACTGCTGCAGAGAGCCAATGGGCACACAAAGTTTTAGCCACTGCCAGTCAGCAGGCCACTTCACTTTGCTTCACTTCAAGTGATGTGATTATGTCTGGAGAGGCTCTTGGTAGGAAACGGCTCTTCTGTATGGCCATATGAGCGCTATAAATCCTCAGCAACAGGATTAAAGCTCAACCTTTGAGCGCAGTGCTTATAATCACTTCACTCTTAGTGCAAATTATAGAGCCAGACAGGAAAGGCTATTTTTCCTTTTAAAAGCTTACGAGTGCTTGTGTGTTTGTTTGTTTTGACACATTTCTTGATAATAGTGTTTCACTACCAAGAAACCAAAGGAAGAAAAAAAAACTGAAGGTAAAAATTAAAAAATGACTTATTATTCATGATATTTACCTAATTTGTGTGCACTTGTCTCATCCCAGCTCAGTGTGGGAGTCTCTGCTGTGTTCTACTTAGTTTCATTGTGTGTTTTGTTTTATATGCCGGTGGGGACTGCACAGCAACCCATGGGAACCTCCTGTCACTGTGGGGACCAAACTGAGGTTCCCACGAGTACAGGCAGCTTTTTGAAGGTTTTATCTTGGTTTAAGGGTTAGAATTAGGTTAAGATAAGGGTTAGAGTTAGACATTCGGTCTTGAGGGTTAAGTTCGAGGGGAAGGGGATGCATTATGTCAATGGAGTGTTGCCTTGGGGATAATGAGGCAAACATATGTGTGCGTGCGTGCGTGTGTGTGTGTGTGTGTGGTGTGGTGTGGGCCTACAGACACAGCAGAGCAGAGAAAAGACAGGTGATGTGAAGATAACGTTACTCCAGCTGACGGCAGCTAGTTACATTAAAAGCCTCCCAACAACTGTTGATCCGAATTAAACCAAAGGCAGACAGACGTCAGTCCCATACGTCATAAAGTCAGGCCAAAAATGATTATCAGCAAACAGTCTGATGTTAATCTGTGCAGAACAGCAAAATGGAACAAACCATAAAGAAAACATAAAAACTAAAAATAGAAGCAGGCATGGAAAACCACCCACTATCATGTAGTTGTGTTTTAATGAAATAGAAACACCATCAATCATAAATGCAAAAAAGTCTTGAGTGTGAGACGCTGCTGGCCGACAATCACTCACTGGCCATCGCTCCTGGCTGAGGTCGTAGTTTATCCGGCCCAAGTTGCAACCATCTGTGTGAGCTTCCTACTAGCAGCTCAGCTGAGCACACGTGCAGAGAGGACTTAACTCTGCCATCACAACAACATCACGCTACAGCATGGTGTCTTGACAGCACCGTGCTTAAGCCCTCTGTCAACTGGCCTTAGCCTATGTTATTCGCCCTTTGCATCAAGCCTCATTAAATATCAGACTGAACAGTTCTCATGGGGGCTTCCCACTTTGCACTTTCCAGCTTGCTGCTATGTGTTGCATCACTACGTGGTTTCTTTGTTCTGCCCCTAAAGGCTGCACTTTTTGATTCTAAGCACCTGAGGAAAATAACAAAAGAATGTGCCTTTTGTTATATTTTACCTGCTTAGATTAGACTAATGATAAGAATTTAAAGTACAAAGTTTGACAAAATACTGTGAAGTTGGAGTTTTTTCAAATAAAACTGTGAGACTTTTTAAGATACAGTATCCTAGGGTAGGGAACATACACATTTATATACCTTTATGGTCAACTGATGTGACAGGAGCAGCTGCAGGTACAGTACCACTTTATAGAGAGAGTCAGTGTTTATCGACTACGAAGCTTAGCAGGACTTAATGCACCTGGTGACCCGGTCAGTCACTGTATACCTGAGGTGAAGAGTACAGCAGGCCAGTGAGCTCATGCTGCACCACAGCTGCATTTCCTGGAATGTCCCTGGCCAACACGGGCACCCCGAGATCCATGGCCTGTGGGAGCAGAGATCATTAAACACAAAGTCACAGACCAAAGTTTCTCTCTCATTCTATCATTACAAGGAAGAAAGCACCTAAGCACCTTGAAAACTGTACAGCCTGGCTATTCCACTCTTCAGTGCAGTTCACTTAAAGAATTAACAATCTGTATCAGCTAATACCTTCAGCAGGTTGTTGAGTGAAACATGTTAACATACTATTAAGACTTTAAGCCTACTGTGGATTGTCTTAATTGGCTAAGTTTAAAAGAGATTAAGTGGATTTGGAGGGTTTGCTCACTCAGGAATGGAAAAGATTGGAGTCTAGCAATTAATTTGGATAATTGTCCCTGAAGTGGCCAGATAACATTGTAGCTGAGCAACAAACAGTGAAACAAGAACAGCTGTGAAATATATTCACATGGTTCAGATATTTTTAAGGGGCTTTGGATGACACATTCTCACTGAATTCCCATTGCTAAACAATTTTTCTTGCTTAAGTCTGAAAATGCTGTTGCCTAATTACTCATGAGCCCCTCAAGATGTTTACCTCCAAGATGGCTGCTGACATGCCCTCGGAGACAGAGCTGTTGACCACGGCGACGCACCTTTTCATGGCAGCATGAAGCTCCTTTTGGCTCCTCTCCTGGGCCAAGAAAACCCCTGCTGTTCTGCAGAGGCAGTAGCAAAGCTAAGTTCTGCGTGACTCAGGGCTCACAGAGGCGTGAATGATGCTGAACAGCAGTGACAAGCTCAGGGTAAGAAACACGGCTGCACTATGTGTGACATGCACGGAGTGTCCAGGTAAAGTCTTAAGCAGAGAGGGCAGCTTCCTGCTGCAAAGATCTTTGTTGTGGTGAAGGCCCTCAGCGAAAAACTGAACGATCAGCCGTGACTTGAGAGTGGGAGGACAGATTTAAGAAAAAAGGGAAAAAGGGGATCTTGGCACAGCAAATAGATTTGCATTCTGTTTACATTATGTTAAAATATATGTAAGCTACATTTGCTTAGATGCACAATATTTGTGTACCGCATCATATAAATAGAGGGTCTTCAAAAGGAGCAAGATCATGGCAATTAGACTGTCAGATCTCTAGTTTTCTTTTATGAGATAATCAACTGATAACAAAAACTAACGAAAACAGATGGCTTACCTTTTGATAACAGCTTCCACTTCAACAGTAAGCACAGGATCAATCTGGAAAAAACAAGTGAAAGCCCATTTCTGACTGTGAAAAGCTGTGTTTTCATCAAGGATGCCAGCAATGACTTAATCGGAAGGATGAAACAAACAATGACACAATTAATAATTTCTATCATGAGAAATCATTCTCTGAAAATCCTGTATTTTCAGAGATTGGGGTCAGGGTGGGGTGGGTGGCCAATCTGATTAATTGCAATGTGGGATTTGCGTGCATTAGCCTGCACAAAGAAAAGTCAAAGCATAGCAATTTGGGTCAAAGATGCTACCAAGCAAGCTGCTACTATTTTCTCTTCCATTTTATAGCTTATGAAATGTCTATATCAAATTTGTTTTAAAGAACAAGTGCATTAAAGTCAAAGAATCTGAACTGAGAACAGTTTTGTCCCCTGGTGTAATCTGGGATTTAGCAGACATTGTAAAACCAGCAGGGGATAGAGCATGATTGACAAACAAATGATTTAAGCACAGACTGTGCACTGTCCTATAGCAACGTCCTTATAATGAACAGAAACAAGACTAGTCAGCAGGGGAAGGCAGGCGCTATATGTTATTTGTCCAAATGAATCATATTTTTACTGTTTAAAAATAGTGGCAATGTGGTCTTATGTGTTTTCTTATTTTTTAAGCAACAAATCTGATGCAAAGCCTGCCAACTTCCCGAGCTCTGACATTACATTTATAGAACAATCTTTGGATTCATTTTACATGGTAATAATACGGTGGTTGATAAAGCTCAGTCAGAGAGGAGTCAGATGTGTCATCACTGACAAACTGACCTGAATTTTCCTCTTAATGACAGATGCTGCGCAGCCAGAGCGCTTATTACTTGAATGAAGTAGCTGTGGATTTATAGGACGTCATGATAGTCTGAGTAAGGCATGTCTCATTCCACCTCCTGCTTGTATTTTTAGATTTTACTTTTACTTAATTTAATCTATTCAGCACTGTTTATGTTTAACCAAAAGATACATCCAATAATTAACACAGGGGAAATCTGACGGTCATACAAACACATGTTTACTGTAATAATGATCATAATAATATCATATTTTCATTTTTCAGACAAACAAACATGCTTCCTCTGTGATTCAGGGGTGTCGAGATGAATCACACGTCTCTGCTTCCACTGAACCATTTCATCAAACAACAACAAAGCATAGCGGAGCAAGAAGCGGCAGTAAGACGGTGTATAAGCCCCTGGCCATGTCTAATTGAGTTGTTTTTGAGCAAAACTAAAGCAGAACGTACCTTTTGCCTGACATCACTGTTTGAAAGAAAGAACAGACGCTAAAATACTGTACATTGATGTCATATCAAAGAAAGTCAGGAGCAAGAAAAGATGAAAACACGCATACAGAGAAATCAATGAGTGAGGGATTGGAAATGAAATAGGAAAAAAAAAAGAACAGAGCACTGAAGCTACTGCTGCTGGCCAGAATATCACTTCCATCTGCAGGACTGACAAGACAGAAATTCTAATATAAAAGTGCAATCAGTTTAAAAAAACTTTCACAGTAAATGTTAGGTGCTTGTCTGGCTGACAGTCTGACTGATTTATGAATATTGTAAATCATGGCAGACTGTGAGAGTTCAATTGCTTTTTTCAATTATTTGACTTGCTCGACATGAAGCTGCAAAGCCTGTATATGTGCAGTTAATGTCTTTGAGGTGGATACAGGACAGAAATATGATGGTGTGTGACAGGGGTACAAACTGCTTTGCCTGTAATTTATACCCGCACATGTGCAGATACGTACTCATTCATGTGTATTAAAATGAGGCAGCTCTATACAGGTCATTACTCAGAGGCAAGTGCTAATCTGAGGAAGGCAGTGCATCAGTATATCAAGTGGTGAGACAGGTAGACAGCAACAGAAACGCTGCTGCTGCTGACCCTTCTCCAGTTTGCAGAAGACATTTCATTCCAGCGCTGGCCGTTAATTCCAGCTAAACAGCTAAAGCCTGTATCTCTGCTACATCCAATTAGAGCCTGTCTGAATTCCCAGGGGAGGTTTTCTGGGTAATTTTAACAGCACAGACAGTCACGGTGCAGAGGTAAGCTACATGGCAGGTATGAAAAACCCCCCCACAAAAAACAAACCGACTTGGTGTATAATGACTGTGTGCTTACCTTTGGCCCAATAATGACCAAAATATTCAGCAGATTCTCACAGTGCCACTCTGAAAGACACAAAACAAAACTGGCAATGTAAACAAAAACAGAAAATGAGCAACAAGAGATTTGTCCAAAGTAATACAGCTGGTTTTTTTTTTGCATAGAATTCTTATAGATATACTTGCTTATTGCACCATATGGTTTTATTTTAAAGCACGTGGATAGTACAGTTTACCTCCAAGAAACGACATGTGAAAATCCCCATATCGAGCTCGTCTTAACATTAATATACAATTTGACGCCCTCTAGTGCTGTCTTATTACCACAACTAGAAGATTTGGGAAAAGAAGCCACTCATCCCAATCAGAGTCAAATCCCACAACTGGAAATATTAGATACATGTAGGATAAAAAAAAGAAGAAAAAAAGAAGAAGAATAACAACAAAATGAGCTGTCTGAAGGTACTCACAGACATGATCACATAAATTTTCAATTAGTTGAAATTCAGCTGAGATCTAACATCATCACTAATTGATGAGGACAATGTCTCTACCACAGAATACTACAGAAACACTGTCAGAGAGGCTTTGTAATGTAGGGGTTTCCTTCACATCAGGTTAAAACTGGGCTAGAAAAGCTGGGAGTTGCTTTATTACTTGACTTTGCATTTGTTTTTATGGTTTTCACTGCCAGCATATATATAAAATAAAACATAATAAACATGGTATACCTGAAAACATCTCCATCAAATAGAGGGGGTCCTTAACTCTTCTGAGGCCACAGACCAATAGGAAGACACGCAGCTCATCTACATGCTCACTCTCTACACCTGGAGAGAAGCCAGACGCACAGAAAGACAGCGTTACAATATCAAAACACTGCATAATGAACATCCCAAGTACATCAGCAGATAATGAAAGCAATACATCACCCAAGGTCATGAGGAAAATAAGACAGCAGTGACTAATGTGCTTGCACAATTCTCTGATCAGCAGGGAAATAGTTTGCTGGAAACATTGGAAGGCTGCAGCCTAATCAGTGTGTAATGCAGCATTATAACTACAGCGCGAGAATGTTTGGGTGACAGTTTGCTCGGAGAAGAGCAGTGGACACAAATGAGCTAACCCGACATCATGCTAACAACACTGAACGTTCAGAGAGCCTTGCTTTAATTGAGAGGCAGGGCCATGCAATCGGCTCTTTCCCCAGATCATCCGACACTCGGGTTCAATCCAGAGATTAGTCAGAAACTGGCAGGCATACAGTTCTGCTAAATGCAAACAACTACTGTATGACACCTGACCCTGCAAAGGCAAAGGATAAAAGTCCTGACCCGAATAACGCAGTCCCATAATGAAGACAGCGCACACACACTAGCCTCCCAGTCTTCTAACCAATAAAAGGACCTGAAATTAAAAAGAGTAATTACACTGGACTGCATTTGCTTGTTTACACAAGTATCTGTAGCAAAGCTGGAGCAGAATTATCTTTACAACTGTCTAGTGTACAGTTGCTTAAAATGGCAATGACAACAGACTGTGAGTTTATACCACAAGTAAACTATATTAGTTTACTGTGTCAGCATGCTAAACAGCTGCCATTTAATGGTGATTTGCAATTTAAGCTGATGAGAACATTTGTTTTTTCAGGTATTTGTTCACAAAACAAAGGACTAGACAAACTAGAATTTTGATCTGATGATGACGCAGATTGGAGGCTAGGGGTTAATGTTTATCCTGAGAGGAACTAAGAGATTATTAAAGTCAGCATAATAGATTTGGTCCTCTGGGGACCATGAAAATATGTGCAAAATTTAATGACAATCCATCCAAAAGCTGGATGGACTGATAAATGATATAAACAGAAAGCCTCAGGGGAAGAGAAGATTGAGACTTTATATCAATTTTACTTCCATTATGTGCAGTTTTTACAATGCTTGAGAAGACAGGCTTAGTTTTATGTGAACTTAAAGCAAGATTAGTGTCAAGGCAATGCTTGTTGAGGTCTGACGAATCAATGGAAAAAATTACTTAATGCCAACACTCTTAGATGCATTGGGGTAATTTAACATCAGGTTTCTCTAAGTGTCAGAAAATTACTTTTCAATCTCTGACCTTCGACGGTTGACAATGAGCCAAAAGGAAAAATCAGCAGTGTTGCGATAGCTGTATTGGCAATGGTGCAAGAAATTTAGTAAGGTATAAAAAATGTACTTTGTCAAACAAAGTGGGAAACAAACCATTTGGAAAATAATAGGACAGACAGACACCAACACGTGCTTCTAGCCCAGTGACAGTCGAGTGAAATCCCCTGCTGCCAGATAAGTCCAGATCAGAAGGATGAAGCAGCTCTTTTAATGCTATTAAAGAGCATCTTAAAATGACAGTGTGGAGCTTGGGCATTGACCCTGATCCTAGAAGCCGATTGTCAAAAAAAGCTCTTACATCTGTGGGATGTATCAAAGTTCCTTGCATTTTTCGCAATATGAGAAAACACGTCAGCTAAGTTAAACATCCATGTCACTACTTCAGAACAAGGTGCAGGAAAATAGTGTAGGATAGCTGGAGTCATATCAGAGCACAGACCTGTCGAAACGAGGAAGAAATTCAAAGAAATACGGAACCTTTTCCGGATCTAAGACACAATTCATCTTTCCTGGGGGAAGAAAAACAAATTGTACAAATCATCTGTTGTGCCAGCAGCATTATTTTCTCTCTCTCTGCAGTTCTATGCGAAACATATTTTTTGTTCGTTTGCCTTTGATTTCAGCAGGCCATTCTGAACAACCCCCTAATGCTTTAATCAGTACGTGTGCATGTGTTTGTGTGTGCATGAATGTGGGAGCACATATCTATCTGAACAGCTCCTATTAATCTCTTGAGTGGCACAGGGTGACACAGAGAACAGAGTCTGCAGGGAGTCGACAAAACAATGACAACACCATCTAAACACAGCTTAATAAAGAAAATCCCATTTATTAACAAAGCTACACAGGTGAGACATCAACCACTCAGCCAGAACATTAAAACCTCTGACAGGTGAAGTGAAGAACATTGATTATGTTGTTAAAATGGCACCTGTCAAGCGGTGGGATATATCAGGGAGCAAGTGAACTCTTGAAACTAGAAGCAGAAAAACTGGGCAAATGTAAGAGTTGATTCTGACAAGGGCCAGATTGTGATGGCTAGATGACTGGATCAGAGCATCTCTAAAACTGCGGGTCATGTGGGATGTTCACAGTATGTAGTGATTAGTATCTGCCAAAAGTGGTCCAGGGACAACTGGTGAACTGATGACAGGGTCATGGAGGCCCAAGGATCACTGATGCGTACGAGGAGTGAAGGCTGCCTGCCTGGTCTGATTCCATAGAGGAGCTACTGTAGCACTATTATCTGAAAACCTCAATGCTGACCATGATAGAAAGGTGTCAGAACACAGTGCATTTCAGCTGCAGACTGCACAGAGTGCCCATGCTGACCTCTGTTCACCACCCTATGTGCCGCCAATGCACAGGTGTCAGAACTGTACTATGGAACAATAGATGACATTATTAATTGTTAATACTGTGAACCTGCATGCACAAGAGTAGGGCCTCCTATGTTCTGCTGGGAAGCTTTCCTGCCACACTGCAAAAAAAAAAATGTTCAGGAATAGTTTGAAGAAGATCACAAAGAATTCAAGGTGATGTCTTCACTGAATCCGATCAAGTGAGGTGAGACATGCTGGAAATGCAAGTCTATACAGGACTTAAAGGATCTGCCAATAACGTCTTAATGCCTGATACTGCAACACACCTTCAGAGGTGTTGTGTAGTTCATGTCTTAATGGGTCAGAGCTTTTTGAGGAACTGTGTAATATTAGGCAAGTGGTTTTAACATTGTAGCTGATTGGTGTATGAGGATATTTAGCAATATGTCTCAATTTCAAAGAGGTTTAATAATCAACACTTCTATCATATATGTCAAGTTTTAGGGCAGCTAACTTCTGAAGAGAAAACACTTTGTGTGCAAACTGCAGGTGAAATGTGAGATGTCAGACTATCAGATGTATGTGCTGCATTTTGGTCAGACATTATGAATTATGCATTACTTGACACCCTCGGACATGCTTGAGCCAACGTGCATCTGTATGGAGTAACCAGTGATGAAATACACATGAGTGAGGCAGAGGTTCTAACCGTGGAGCAGCACTTCTAGTCAAGACAATAAACACGTGTTGGATAAGAACAGTAGTATTTGTGCTGTAGTTGGTTACAATTCTACAAAATGTTGCACTGTGGGCTGGTTACCTCATTAAATTCTGTAGTGATGCATTAAAAATTGGCCTATTTAAATTGCAGAGAAAAACAGCCAATATAAATAACAAGTAAAAGTACTGAGCAAGAATTAATAATTGTATCTCTGTCTGACTTAATGTCCACAAATTCCACTTTTTTGGTTTCAGTATGAAAACAACAAACAATTAATGCTGGTAGCAAAATGACAAAGGAACATGAGGCTTTTCCAAGCGTGACACTGTTACTCTAACACAGTTCTATATTCATGTTCTTCCACTTTAAAATGATAGTAGGCATTGCACCTTTAACCTTTCCTTATCCTTAGATTTTCGATTACACTGACTTCACTGAAAGTGTCCTGTGTAATTAATTCAATACTTATGCTATTCCTTAAAGATCAAGTAACTGGCCGAGGTAACAACAAACTCCCTGCTTGTTTCCTTTCATCCTGCAGTGATTGAAAGTATCACTGCTCACTCTACAGTGCTGTACTTCATCTATCCCCTTAACCCCACCTCACTAGGCACACAGCAGGCACCAAAAACAACATACATAGACACACACAAAGTGGCTTTCATGAACTGACAGCCTCTGGATTTCAGGGCTGAAGTCTGTGCCTTTTGAGGGTACATGACATCCAAAGGGTAACACAGATACACGTACAGTATAGCCATGTATCTTCAGTCAGGTAGGAGGATTGCTTTGCCTCTTTTATGTTCACCAGGGAGTTTCTTTTTACAGTACTGGGCCACACAGAACCCATTCATTCCCAGAGCTCCACATACCTTTGTTAAGCTAGCCTATATACAATATACTCTACATTTTGCAATTTAGTGATGATTAATTTATATCACACCAGATGGGGGGGATGAAAAAGTAAATCAATATGCAGCAAGATCTGGGAGGAGAGAATACACACATGGGATAGTGCCCCCTGCTGTGCTGGGAGTGTGTGTGAAAACAAAGGGAGGATGTGAGTTGACAGAAGAGAATACAGGTTTGCTGCAGGAGTCACTTGTGCCACACTGCATTGTTATGTCTGAAGATATCTAAAATATGAGCAAAGTTGTTGACACTGATTATTGAAGACGACAAAGCGGGTCATTGAGGTTCAAAAGGAGGACATGGAACATCTGATCTTTTAGACAGCAGAAAGCCAGGACCACCCGATGACAACTAAACAACAATGCTTAAAATGTCACTTTTATGACAACTTAAGTGCAGTTATTTTCACAAAAGCACATTTTTAACTATTATATTTAGACTGCGGGATCAGTTTATTTGACAGACGCTCTCTGCCTTGCGGTCGCATTCAGAAGTATTTATTACATATCAAAAAAAATCCATGTGTTATGTTGTTAAAGCACTGTGATGATAACACATTGGCAAGAAATGTACCATTTTTTTCTGGCTAATATGAAATCCATCTGTCCCACATCCACAAAAATGAATACTGACAAATCACCACCATCAGACAGCACATATGCAGAAACTGGACCCCTGTTTACAGCCCTAAAAACAACTTTGAGTCTAGTTACAGAACTTGAATGGGGACTCCTATTTCAAGTATAACAAATGGAGAAATGACTGTGGAAAATTAGTATTACTCGCGCCGGTTGTGAAACATGGTGATAAATGGCCCTGGGCTTGAGAGCTATTAATCAACTGTTCCTCTCTGTACTCAACGGTGCTCTCTATGAGCACTAATGTACTTGGGATGGACATCATCTTGCAATGTCCAATTTAAAGTCTAGGCTGTTTGTGGAGACGAAGCTCAGTGCAGTTTTACTGAGCAATTCAAATGGGAGTTGGAGGACCGGAGGACAGAAGGGAAAAGACTGGATAAGAGGAATTCTGCAAACAGAGCACAGAGTAAATTTATGCTCTCTTATTGGCAATTTTCAGGTCGGGGGTGTATAAATGTATTCCCTATTGTGCTCCCAGTGGTGGCTCCACTGCACTGCACTACACAATCTACTACTAATATTGGAGGTTAGAGAGAAGGATGTATTCTATAATGTGGCAGAGGTACAAGGCTTCTGTACGATGTATGTTGCAAATGGTTACAAAATGTGGCACACCTGTGTAAAGATAGTCGAAACGACAACACTAAATTATAATTTATTTATAGAGGAGCTTAAATTTCAGTGTGCAGGTACTTCTCTATTTTATTGCATCAGACACTGAACTGAGCATCTATCCCACTAAGGTTTTGTGGATGTGCACACAACTATCCCTGCAGTAGTTTGTAGATGTAGCC
>OMNN01024723.1:107505-137236 GCA_900302755.1 Chromis chromis
TTTCTCATAAGACATGCCACCAAATCAAATGCCGTTTGGTGAGCTTCATCAGTCCAACACAGGGAACATTTTTATATGATTTTGGTAGAATTTGAATCAAGACAATGTTTCTTTGAACTCATCCTATGGTTTAAGTGCTGTCTGTATGAAAATTTGGCCTGTGTCCTGATGCTCACTCCGAGCCCGTCGTCCTTTGGGGCCGACTTCCGTGGTCTCCACGGCACCTGAAGGCCGAGTCGCGCAGGGGGGCTTGGCCCCCTATGATAACTGCTTGCAGTTCTAGTTAATTTTGTAACTGACATTGCACAACTGCCGAGAGGAACCTCAGAAAGATTTATGCTGAGTGTTTTGACATTATCTCCCCAGTGGTTAATTGTAGCTGTACCAGTGCATCTTTTGTGCTCATATATAAAAGACATGCCCACTTCATCATGCATTGATAACATCTTTTCCTTCACATAATACCTGCATGTGAAATGGATCAGTGCCATTATGAGAATAATATTGTTTGCTTGCATGGATATGTAACTGAATTGATTGCAGTTTGGCTAACCTAATGTTGTAAGCAATCATTGCGGGTTCTGTTTAAATGCTCAAAGATAAGTGAAAACAAAACCCTCCTCTCTGTGTCCTGCACCTTTTACATAATTCTAAAGCTTGTGCCAACTTAATACCACTATAAATGTTCAGTGCAATGATAGGGCTGCAAAAAAAATCAATATTAGTAACATTATTATCCCACTTAATCCAGTAATTATAGATATTTTACTCATTAAATTAAGTGTGATGCTACATCCCTGTCAGTTTCAGCTTGGGATCCTTGTTCCTCTTTGTCGTTGTTGGTTTTTTGTCATGTGCTGTTGATTGTTTTCTTAATTGTTTTTCTAGCCAATTGATGTAATGTGCTTTATTGACTTGTTGACCAATGCAACCACAATTTAATATGTATGTTTTTGTTTTCTGGCTTTGAAAACGTGCACATCAAACCACACTACTTTTATAGCTGACAAATGCTGCTAGTTGACGTACAGACTAGAGCCCGCCTGATAAAGGATTTCTGGGGCTCATGCCAACTCTAGGTGATGATATGATTTCTAAATTACCCCACACATCTTATTTTCCATTATGTTTTGTGGAAATAAAAAGTTTTCATATTGGCACACATCAGGCCGATACTGGCCAATAATATAGGCAAACTGATACGTCAGCTGGGTTCTAATACAGACTGATGTCACAAACCAAAGACGCAAAGTTCAGGGAGCGAGTTATTTTCTATGACACTGTTAAAAAAAAAAATCTATTCATGTATAAGCAACTGCCTGTGTGACATGACCGGTGGCTGTCATCCTGTGTTGTATGTGATCACAGGTCAAAGACAGAGGGCCAGAGGCCACGCGCAGATTCTTCAACTGGTTCTACTGGTGCATTAACTTAGGAGCCATCCTGTCTCTGGGAGGTGTGGCATACATCCAGCAGAACTACAGCTTTGAGGTTGGCTACATAATTCCCACTGTGTGCCTCGGGGTCTCCTTCCTGGTTTTTCTCCTGGGACGGACTGTTTTCATCACGAAGCCTGCTGACGGCAGCGCCTTCACAGACATGTTCAAGATCCTCACTTTCGCCTGCTGTTCACAGAAACCAAAGGAACCTAACCTACTCCGGTGAGAGCAGCATGTCACCTCTGTGTGTCAGTCATTTTAGAGCATTTTATGTAGTGCTGAGATAATATAAAATCGCATTGTCAGGCAATAAAAGTGGTAACATTTCCTCAATGACAAACAGTAGACTCACATTAACTGCAGTCTAGTAATAGCATTCATCAGTCTCAATGGGAAGGCCCCTTCCTGCAGTGTAGTGAGCATTTTTGTCCATGGTAGAGTTTAGTGGGATGGTGACTCTGATCCAGTGGAATAACACAGCTAGGTGTTGTTGGTAGACCTTTATCTTAAAGCCCACTTTGATCGCACCCCGTATAATTCTTTTTTTTCCACCGGTCCAGGCATTCATCTTCATTCCCTGTGGTGAAAAGTTACTCTGAAGTGCTGATACTTGACTTTGAACCAAAGTAGCACAATCGGCTCAAAAACTTGACATTGAATATTTTAAGTTGGACAATCCCGCAGCCTTTCAAGAATTCCTTATTAAGGCATTTTCTCCAGAGATGAGGATTATAGGCTTTAGAATAAAGTTTCTTTCCTATCTCTAGAAGTGCTGTTATTTAAGGGTAAGATGTTCACAAAAAAGCTGATTAAGTCTCCCACTTCAAGAGTTAAGACTAATTCTGGTTTATATTTATTTATTTATCCATTTTAATGTTATTAACCATGCTGTAATTTTAAAGTATTTCAAGCTTTTTTTTTTGTTTCTATGAAGCAACAAACCAACACTACTAGACAGCGCCAAAGTGACCTATGGAGGAAAATTTCAAGAGGAAAAAGTAGAGGAAGTGAAAGCACTGGTGAAAGTACTTCCTGTTTTCTTTGCCCTTATTCCATACTGGACCGTGTACTTCCAGGTAAGATCAACCTCTGTTAAGTGAAATTAAAATTTGAGTTGTGTTTCACAAGATGAAAAATAAGAATGATTTTAATAGGGGTATTTCTGCATGCAGCCGTACACGTGTTAATATGAAGGAAGATTATTTTCCCTTTCAAAATGAGAGAAGAATAGCTTTGCACCAGACGCCCCCGTGATCATAAAGTGGAGAATTACTTCATGCTGAGACTCTAATCTCCTTATTGTGTTGCAGATGCAGACAACATACATCCTGCAGAGCCTCCATCTGAGGATCCCTGATACACCCTCAAACCTCACTGATGACACCCATAAGGTGACCTAAAGTGAAAACGCTCAGCCCAAATGCCTGTTTCATGTTCACTTACAACATAGCATCAATGTAGTATTACCATGTGATTTGGGACTGTAACTGTACTACACGATTATATTGTATTACACATATGAGTGTGGAGCTCTAACCTGCTTCTGCATTAGTTTGGAACTGGATTTTTTACTGCTGAAACTAAAGGAGTCAGTAGGTCAGTGACACACAATGCTAGGCAACAGCTGGAGGCAGCAGCAAAGGCTGGTAATGCCTTGGGGATTAAGTCAGAACTTCACAGACTAATACCTCGCAGATTAGCAACCTGCCTGTGATTGCATCTCTCTACAGCAGCGCCACCACCCGATTTTTGATGGTGAGTGTTGCTGGAGTGCTTGTGTCTCACTCTCACAGATTGTATGTTGAGCTCTGGAAGTCTTTGATGACTGAAACTCCCGCAGCTGCTACTCAAGAATCAAAGGTTAAAAAGTGATGAAAATGAATAGACCAGAAAGTCCAGCATGTATGCTGTATCATGACTTTTTTGAAATTTTTGAACTGGCACTCTTGAGGGGATGGTGAAGTGTATCATGGAAATGTGAAGTGAAACACTTGCCTACAAACCACACAGCCAAACTTAGTGGTGTATAGATGTCATGTTACTATGAAATATTCCTATATTTCACAGTAATATGCACCGAGATGTGACACTCTGGAACTGTCTGCCATACTTTTGTTTACTCATATTTCATCGTTTGTAACTGTGTTTAGAGCTATATTTGCGGTTTATTTATTTTTTTCACATACTATTTATCTGGTATCAAAAACGGAACTAAGCCTTTTCTGCTACCAGTCTTGACACATCTCAACATCAAAAGGGAAGTGAGATTAGATGCCTCTGTGATTTGCTCCCTCACCTCACCTGACACATTTCAATGGCTAACCTGAACAAATGCTGTCTCTTCAAGGAAACAGAACCCATACTAATAATAATAACTGGGAATAATAACTGGGAGCTAGGAATAAATGCATTGCAATTATTTATGATGAGGTTATATCCACGAATTTACAATAAATGTTTAACTATTTGCATTAGTGTAGCTTTAAATTACATTCTGCATTATGTACTTTTAATTGAAAATGATTTTTCAAATATAACTACCTTCTAATGGTAGCCTGAGCTTCATACACATCAGTAGATCCCAACCTTTATGCCTTGTGACACGAAGTCAACTCATAGCCCCTTTTCAGTGATTACACATTACTGTAGACTCAGAACATTTAATGCAGAATATGATATATAGATATAGATTTTTAGATGCCTGAAAAGGTAAAACGATGCAAAATTTCACAAGATCAAACAAGTATACAAAAAATATAAAGACAGCAATTATGGCATATACAAAATATATTTTATTTAGCAGACATATATATTTCGGAATTTTTATTTCTTTTTTCCTAACTTGTTCATTATTTTGTGACCTAGTGTAAATGCATACTGTATATATTGTATGTACAGTATGTATGTAGTTCATTTTGGGAAGTGAAAAAAGAGATTTAGGCCTTCTGGGGCACCCTTGTCTTTCATGCCAGGCTTTGCTTGGCAAAGAAGTCTCACTTAGCACTTCCTGTCATTTTGAATATGATAATGTGCAAACAAGAGAGGAAAACACTCTCTAAGGAGCTGCATATAGATTGCCAGTGGTTGCTCCAAGAAATGAAAATTGAATTTGAGAATAAATGATGCTATCAGAAGTGTTAAACCAGAGACACATCAGGAGCTCAGATGGCACTTGGAATTTGAATTGCAAAAAAAGGGCTCTGGCAGTTTGCACTGTTTCATTGCTTACTCAATGAGATATTGCCTAAACTTATAAATACTTTGTATGCTTACAGCAGATTTTCTCTGATTGATTTGTCATTCGCACTGTTTGCACAGTGTAATTATTCCTTTCAGAGATTACACTTTATGGTAATAGATTCAGATTTGAGCTGAAAAACTTATTTTGAATGAACAGTTTGTCTCTTATGCCAATTTTAATAGATAAGCAAGGACAAAAACAAGAATGCTATCAATACTCCTGCAGCTGCTGCTACTGTGAATAATAATCCTACTATTTATTTACTAATAATACATTTTTTGACTGTGCGCCTTCTTTACTGTGAGTTGAGTTATTCTTTTTCATTACATTATGTTTGGTTTTGACCACCTGGGGGTGCCAAAGCAGTATCAAGACTGAAGTATACACATTTACAAACACAAGGACACTCATGTGAACACAA
This sequence comes from Chromis chromis, assembly GCA_900302755.1. NCBI lineage: Eukaryota > Metazoa > Chordata > Actinopteri > Pomacentridae > Chromis > Chromis chromis. The sequence continues at coordinate 112,607 of OMNN01024723.1, forward strand.
ACACTTGGTGAACTGTGTTGGAATGCACTGACATCCTCTGTAGTTTTCATGCTTTGTTGCTTTATGTACATTTTTATCTCATCTTTCTCCTCTGGATCCCCCAGATGACATTCCGCTTTCCAGCTGCCTGGCTCACCATGTTTGATGCAGTCCTCATCCTTATGCTGATTCCCCTTAAGGACAAAGTAGTGGACCCCATCCTGAAACGCCGCGGCCTGCTGCCCTCCCCTCTGAAGAGGATTGCAGTGGGGATGTTCTTTGTCATGTGGTCAGCCGTGGCAGCGGGTGAGTGCACTAACAGACATGTTCACTCTACTTTGCCACATAAGTAGGGCAGACAAACACCAAGGAAACCACAAAGTTAGCACTTACTTTCTGTGGTAGATGCCACATGCAGTCAGTACTTCCAAAGCAACAAGCAATGCAGCTGTAGTGCCTCTTCACCATCATTTATTTATTTTAATTCTCAGCACTGTGTTTGAGGAGTTCTGAAGTGTGGGACTAATACATCAGTGCTATATCAATGTGGAATGAATATTGTTATTGAGGCAACATTTGATGTAATCTGAGTATGATTTATAGGTATCTGGCTAATCCTTTTTAACAAATATTTGCCTTTACTTAGTTGCTTTTTGTTAGCAGATGGTCTGTCGCAGAGGTATCTTTTTGTCCCTGAATCAAAACACAATTTTCCACCTGGCAAAGGGAACAGCGCCCAGACTTTGTCCTTTTTTTCCCACTTACCCTGGAGATCACAGGGGGAGTTGTGGCATCTAACCTTTTGCTGTGCGACTGCACCCACATGCAGCAACACTCCTCAGTCACATTCACTTCCAGTATGTCGATTATTTTGGAAATAAAGGCTCAGCTAGGCCAGTCAGTGGGTTTTGCTGCACTGATACATCCAAGCTAAAAAGGTTTAGAAAGAGACACAAGCCTGGAGGCAGGAAGAAAGCAAATCAGTAACACGTCTGAGAATCGATGTACATTATATTTTCCACAACCACTGCTTTTTCTCATTTCACAGGTGCACATTACATCTGCAACATAGAATATGAACCTACTCCTTCATTAGTGACCTTTAGATATTGGCTGCTGTGCTTTTGCTGATTGCCAATTGACTGTTAAACGTGCACTTATTCAAATTTGACTGCAGTTGTTAGGGATAATTGTGAAGGAATATTTTTTCATACAAATTAAAATAATGATAAATTAAGGACTAACAAACACACAGATTAACATTCAACAACTCAAAATTAAGTTAACATTTCCCTAATGGCTGATTCATGCAGCTTTACATGCAGTCGGTGGTGAGCGTGATTTATAGACTGAAAGTATTCTCTACAGATTAAAGTGAGTAGTACCCATTTAGATATCTGTGATGTCTATGTGATGCTTTTATGGGTAAGAGAGAAAGAAAAGAGTTCTGGACTACTTGTGCATTACTTTATGGATATAGTAAAGAAGAGATGGCAAAGTTTGCAGATGGACAGTCTTGAGATGTTCTACTCTGAGAGTTATTAAAGCCTGCCTTACCCTGTCAAAAGCATCCTTTTCAATCAGCGCGATATGGTAAAAGGTCTATTAACCAAATCTAATGGGTCTACTTTTCGGTTTAAAGTAATATTTCCTTTTCAGAGGACATGAGCTTTCCTACATGGAAAGGTGCTGTAACATGTTCATTTCGATGTTCAAAAGCTATTCAGGTACTTACTTTTCCATTTGGCTTCTTGAAAGAAAGTGCTATCCTTGCATTTGAATTCAGGCAAAATAAATTCTGAATATTGTGGAAAGCAATTTTGAGTTTTGGGAGTGGAGAGAAAGGGTTTACGATGCTGCAGTGGTGTGAGCATTGGTCACAGAACAGTCGGTGAATATACAAGTAGCGTGCAACACAGATCTGACTTGGATTTTAGAAGTCAAATCAGATGACAGGATCCAATCTGTACAGTAATATGCTTTGTAAAATGATTGAAATATTGTTTCCGCAGCGTATTAAATAATTACTCATTCAAAAATAGTTTGCTGAGCCTGTGGGCTGTTTATCCCCAGCATTGCCTTGCTTCACATTCATTCAGTTCCACCCAGTGACTCCCGGGAGCTGCCTTACACTAATATTACATTTGGAACTGCATCCTCAGTTGGCTTTCTTTGTGTCCTCTATGCTTATCTGTATTTGGTCCACGAGCAGAAATCATGTTGTTTAGAGACTGACAGATGGATAGTTATGAATGTCCAAGTGTGGCATCTTTTGCTCAGAGAATAGTCAGTTCAACACATTACATTGTCAGCCTGCCACTCTGTGTCCACAACATTGGGCACACCACTGCTGCTCAGCGTTAGAATCACTTTCATCACCTTGTGCATGAAATGTGCAGGAATTTGTCATGATTGGTGCAGCAATATTTCACAGGGTTTCATCGTACGTGCTGACACACATGGCATGAGGACAGCTGGACGTCCCGTGAAGTGCAAAGAGACAGCTGAAGACATGCTGTCAAGCAGACAGTGGACTGTCTCTGATCATTTGTGGACAGCATTCCGAGACTTCAGCCACACACTGAGGCCAGCTCTAAAAAACTGTGCTGACTGTGAAGAGATTTTTTTTTTTTTTACCATGTTTTATCACGTTCTCTCAAGTTTTTGTACTAATCTCATTTGGTTAAAGCTTAGTGGCTTTTAGGTGTCCAACAGCATCTCTGCTTTTTTTTTTTAAAGCTGGAACAGAAGTGCCAAGGATCACACAGGGTTGTCTGTTGTGTGATGTTTAGTAAGGGGGGGTGAAGCAGGGGTGTGTGTTTATAGTGTGAGACTTGCTCTGGGCAGCCTAGTGGCCATGCTGCCCGAGATGGACTGCTGGTATTATAGGATATCCGGATTACAAGGGTACAACTCCACTCAAATATAGCATTAAGCGTAGTTATGATAGGAAGCTGTCTCTGGGAGTTATCTGGAAATAGCCGCTGGTTACATGATAATAGCTATCGAATAAAGCTTTAAGGAGGCGGCAGCAGTTGATGACAACTCCTTGGTTCTTATTATTGAACCGTCTGCACTGTCCCATTACTAACTGCCAGAATACAGAAGCGTGTAGATGTGATCTTAATGAAATGGTAGAGTAGCCTTAAAGCTAACTAAATCCTTTATGGACTGTCACTGAATCATCAGACTCTGGCAGCGTTTGGCTGTTTGTTGGTGTCATGAACTTCAGAGTAACGAGTGTTTCTTCACCCCTCACGAAATATACAAGCGTTTAGATTCACCCTATGCCTTGTTTAAGTTTTATTTTAGAATGTGTGTTGCAGAATCATAACTATAAATATATGTGGAGTTATTTTTATGACATTATTTCTTTCTCTAAACCTCAGCTAACTGCGCTTTTGTGCACTGTTTTCTATGTCTATCCCATCAGGTATTTTGGAGACCAAACGCCTGGAGATTGTCAAATCAAATGGTACCATTGACCAGGTGCTTGGCCACGTTATCTACTACGCAGCAGATTTACCCATATGGTGGCAAGTGCCTCAGTATGTGCTGATAGGAATCAGCGAAATCTTTGCCAGCATTGCAGGTACAGTTGTTTGACATCTGTGAAATTTTCTGCTAAGCGTTGAAATCTCTCATTAAACACTGTGGTCAGGTAAACATAATGAGTCAGACTAACAGTAAAATGTAGTATCCTTCAGTGATGAGCCTCGTGCTTTGAGTTGGTGTGATTCCCGTTCACACTGAACCACTCTATGGCCTAAAACCCATAGTGCCCATTCTTGTAAGGAGAATGCAATGAAGACTAATGTGTAAATCCTTTTTGAACACTTTGTTTGATTCATTGCCAGGCTGTTCCAGCTTAATGTGTTTGTGGGTTGTAGTCCAGAGTAAATAGCCCAAGACATCAATTGATAATTGATCATCCTGATTTTCTCACACTGCTGCAAGACAATGTTTAGTAATGGGACATTTTATAAATAAGGTGTGGATAAAGTAACCTTTTTACAGTTGAAATGATGAAAGCTTTACATTCGCTTCAGCCAGTTACCAGCCTGACATTATGCTTGCTGTCCACACACATACAGCAGATAGTAAGATGGATAAATACACAGATATGTACATGACACTGTCCTGTGATACCTGAGGGCATAGTCGAAACACAATTAACACTATGACATAAACTTTTCACCTCAGTGTTCACCCAGCTGCTGTGTTGACATTTACCACAATGAACTTAAAAATGTACTAGCATATGAAAGCAATCACAGTGTATGCCTCGCTCCTTCCAGAACACACAAGAGACCACATACTCAAGAGAGATAACACCATCAAATTGTACTGACACACGCTATATTGCAAGTTCAACTTGTAATTATCCAATTTGCAAGCATCCCCAGTTGACACACTGTTAATAAGGACATATTACGCTATACACAGAAAATTATGGTATGTTTAATTATCAGTCCAGCAGTTTGAGGGAGCCGACAGCTACATTTGCATGTAGACCAAAGGGGCAGAGAATGAGCTTAAACATCCTTATAAGAACTCTGTGTATCAACTCCTGCTTTTAGAGGCATTATACTGCAGACTCTAAGGACTCCAGGAACAAAGGAACAGCCCCTTGATTTACTGTAAAGCCAACAGTGTATTTCAATTGAAATTGGAACAGTCTCACTGGAGGTTTTAAAGCCAGGAAAATCCACACTGGGCTTCAACTGCAGTGAAGGCTAAAGTATGAAATTTTGGGTGATATGGAGAAAATCCTCTATAACAGTAAATGTTTTCAGTCCTGCCAGCAGCATGGCTCTAGGAATGGCAGTGGTGCTCTGTCTGTCGGTCAGTCTGCTGATCCATCACTTTGGTCCAGACTGAAATATCTACAAACTCTAGCATGGATTGACGTTGACTGATGTGTTCCCCGCAGGAGGAATGAATCAAAAAACTTTGATGATTTCTACAGTTTTTAATCCAGCTCCAATTGTCTCAGCTGTCTAGTGCTAAGCCGCAAATGGTAACACACTTACTAACATGGTAAATCTTTGTCATGACCCTTCCTCTATTCATTATTTTGTTAACCGAGAAGATGTCATTATTGCTGAGTGTCTCTGTGAATAGCTTTAATGTTCTATTAACAAAGGACAACAGTATTCGAAAACATTACAATTCAAAGTTGTTTTTTTCCTTTAGACTCACAGCACTTGGGCCAACTTTTCACTTGAAGCTGGTAAACATGCCCTCAGGTCTGATTTGAATCCAAGTTGTGTTTCTGTTGCTGCTCAGATGATTCATTCCAGTAAATAGCATTCTATGACACATGCTCATCAATATGGGGCTACCCATAATCCTTCACTGGAACTTTAGCAGTGTTTTCTCTCCCCAGGGAAATAGATTTCCTGTTCTTTTCTGGAAAATTATTAAAAAGAAAAGCATTGCATCTAAGCAGGTCAGAATAGTTCATGCTGGAACTGACAGCTGCAAACTTCTTTTTGATACTTTCGGGTATCAGCTGAAAACTGCTCAGTAAGCTGGCTTTCATTTCTTGTGAGCCCTGGACTAAAGAGGAAATGCCATTTCATTAACAGCTATGAGAAGTAAGAGCATATTGCTCCAGTAATACGATAATATGACAAAGTGAGGGATTGCTTTAATGCTGTATCAAATTGTGGCCACACAATCTGAGACATGAATGGAAACAACAGCAACTATATTCTTCCCATTAAAAGAGGGGAGCTTGTGTCTGTGAGAAATGCATTAAATGTGAGATTCTGTAAAACACGGCAATGTGGCAGCTGTGGGCCATTTTTTATCTTACAATATACTCAGACCCTGCACAACAGAATCTCCCTTGTATACTGTGTATCTCTCTGTTTGGAGTCTATCTATGTGTCTATTTTTTGTTTATTTATTTCTTGTCCTCCACAGTAATGGCCTAAGGTGTCAATTATCTTAGTGATTCAAGTTTGCTAAGGCCTCTGGCAATGATTGAGTCATTCTCCCATTACTATGGGTCATGTTGTTGTGGACTCTTCCATATAGCACCTGCTTTATTTCTCGATATAGAGTGAAGATTGAACCATTAATATTTAAGACTTTGTTTTTTTCCTCACCACTGTAGGAGGATTATCTTGCCAGTCCAGTCACTCTGGGGTTTTGTGGGAGCGAACATTCGTCATCTTTAAGTTTAAATCCATGGATACTGAAATTGGTTTAATAAGCTTGAGTATTATATAGCCCTTAAACATAAATCCATAAGGCTCCTATAAAACACAGAAATTTAGACAAATCTAACAGGGTCCCTATGAAAGTCAAATCCAGACTTAACAAAGCTATAGGGATCCTAAAAATACACTTACTCTCCTCTCTCCCTCCATACCATCCCACAGGGCTTACTTCAAGGAAAATTGGCTGACAGAATTGTGACATATGTCTGGTAAAGAGGAATATTTCCCCTTCGTCGTCTTCTGTTTGAATAAATCTGTTTAAAACCTCCGGTGCCATCAGACTTCCTCGTTGCAATCCCCAGTCTTGTAGGACGATGGGTAATTCTTTCCACATACACCAACGTTTGTCTGCTTTCAGGCAGTGAGAATAAGAGAGGAACTTTTGCAAAATGATTCCCTACAGTATTTTTAATCATGTGTTGCACTTTGAAAGTTAAAGGCTAATTTTACTTTTTAACACAGAAAAGTCAGTTCGGAGGAAAAATAAAAGATATATGCATATATTCATTGTATATATACATACCCTCTCTGTCTCTTCTATTCTTTTACTTGAATTGTTGTCTTGAAAGGTCAAGCTGCTTGTTTGCATCACTTTCATTGTATCTTAAAGTGTTAGCAGAGACAGACAATAGCAGGATTCAGCATAATGTTACAATGCTGATCTGTGCTGTTCCCCCTGCAGTGCAGAACCATATCTTAGAACCCTCACTAACCTTTGCAATCCCCTGTGATATTCAGAGCTATTGCACAGTGTTTGCTACTATCAGGAGGTTAGCTTTGGATATAAACAAATACGTTTTCGTGAACTTCTCATACGGTCATTCATGTTTTTCCACAGAGTAATAAGCTTATGTTTGCCTTTCTCTTATCATCCTCCTTTTCTTCTGAAGCTTTTTTTTTACACAACTCGTGCAGGTATGTGTACGGGAACTGCTCGTCACATTAATTTTTGCAATGTCCCTCTCCAAAGAAGGCGTTAAAAGGCAAATGTATTTAACCGCAGCTCTCTAATCTCTCCTGACAGATGTAGCTATAGGGCCTCATCTGAAAAATCATATGTTTGAGGTGCCATGAAATTATCAATGTCAGCTTGCAGCAGGGTTGTTCTTTAGGCAAAAGAGACACAGATTTAATGTTTTTTTTTCCATACTCATTTTTCTTTCTCTTAGGGTCCTTGCCCATTTTCTCCGTGATTTGCTTTCATGACATAGTAAATACTGAGTGATGTGTTTTCCAGAAATAACTGTTTTTTAAGACTAGTACCAAGCATAGTAGGTACCTAACAATGGCACCACAGACCATCGCCACCATGGAGAATTTGCCGCCAAGCAGCTGCTGAGGAAGAATTTTCTCTCCAGCACAGTATATTTAAAAAGGAAGAGTCACTGTCAACAAAACCCACTATGTTACACAGATAGATAGAGATTCTAGTACATTCTAGTACACAGTGTTACCTTCTCACTCCTCTATCCCAGACATGAACTTCACAGCATGTGTTTCCTTAAAATGGATGTCTAAGTAGCATTATGTTACAGGCTACATTATACTTTCACTGGCTATCTAGCTTTCTCTATCGTTTGCTACAGGTCACATTGTATAACCTATTTGCACTATTATACCTTACATACTCCACAACAATTAAACAAATATATGCCTGTGTATACTTTCTGTTGCAGGTCTGGAGTTTGCCTATTCTGCAGCCCCTAAGTCCATGCAGAGTGCCATCATGGGGCTCTTCTTTTTCTTCTCTGGTATCGGCTCCTTCGTGGGCTCCGGTTTGTTGGCTATCGTCTCCCTGAAGGAGATTGGCTGGATGTCGTCCCACAGAGACTTTGGTAAGAGATAGAGTCGCTTATACACTCATCATATGGGATCAATGGTACACACTGCCACCAAGAAGTACTGAATATAACAAATTAAAGATAATTGATATTTTTACCCTCACTAAAGTTTTAATATGAAATGAGTCATATATAGTGATGAACCCACAGAGACTTATCACCTGACTCTGCTGTTCTTGCAGGCGTGCTGACATAGCTTCTTTGATCCCATTATTATGGTTTTTATGCCTGCGTTTTTACTGTGTTAGTTCACTCTTACCACTCTGTTTGCATCATTTTTTTTCCCCTCAGCAGGCATCTGTGAAATGTAAAAAGCTTTTAAATTCTACTGTAAACTACCTCAGCACCTAAGACACACACTTAGCAACTAGCTAGTGAATGTAGTGAAACATTTAGCAGATAAGGAGCCAGATATTTCCCTTGCAGTTAGAAACCTATCAGAGTTAAATGGGAAGTGAGTATTAGCTTATGATACCAAACGCAACTACAAATAACTGATAATGTTGCTGTGTGATTGTCATATGCAGACACAGGCAGCTGTTAGCTAACAGGTTTGCTGTATTAAACTAAAATGTAATAATATATCAGTGTTGTGTTGCTGCCAAAAACATTCTATACTACTTCCATAATTACATTATCTTCAATAAGGAGCTTTGAATATATATTACTACAGTCATGCAGTTGTACATCAAGCATTATACAATATGGGTGCTGATGTTGCACAGAAACAAACAATTGACCCAATTGATGTGAGATTCCAGTATACTGTGTATTTTATTGATCCATAGCCTTTTGACATGCATGCAGACTCATGGAGTTAGTAGTGATTTTATCTTTGCTTAAACTTACACAGTGCTGCTGTTTTCTTCAAAACATTCTCATCATATAATCATTATCAAAATAGCACAGAGGTGATTGATCTTTACTCATACAGTTTTCTTAGGGCTGTCCATAATCCACATGAATTACAGTTTGCCAAGCCTGCTGTTAGATGCCCAGTGCAAAAAGACGCCACTATTGACTTTCCCCATTGACTGTATGTATGAACGTGCAAGAGAATTGTTGGTATCGATTCAGAAAGCAGAAATGTATTTTCCAGTGACATACCTTAAGAATGTTCATAGCTTGTGCTGATTTAAAATCCACTTAAAGAGTTTGTAAATTAGACACATAAAGGGGGGGGGCAACACCCGGTGCAGTTCTCTTGTTTTAGAAGTGTTTCACATTATAAATAGGCATGTCAGACTAACGACAAAAGGTTTGTGTAAATCTGTCCAAGTGGTAGAATGAATAGCGTGGTGGTGGCAGCAGATGGATGGGCTCCCTAGTGAGTGGAGGCTCCCACCCCAGATGCACTTTTCCCTGAGCATGCGGTAAATAAGCCAACACTGTAAATTGTTTATCCGCAAACACCTAACAGCTCATTAATACAGTGTGCCGACAGGTAGGGAGGTACTTTTGATGATGTTAGCACTGGAAGATGCTTGGCATGCTTCATAAATCCATCCTTTGCTCAGTCTTGCGTCACTTAAGGGGAAGTTAAACTAAAGCCGGATTGCCTGTAAGACTCCTTTTATTTTTCCAAAACAAGTCGTTTAAAAGGTGAGCTGCAAAAATAGAACAAAACATCCTCCTGGCCACTGATAAAAGACGCATGGCACAAAGCTTAGGCATTAAGTAGAGTCAGGAATCTTGCAGTTTGTTTTTGTGGCTGTTTTTCACAGTTTGTTGGATGTTAGCTTCTTCCACATCTCATGGCTCTCTAGGTGGAATGGATTCAGCTTATTTCCATGGCTGCGGGCAAAATAGTGTGCGGTAAACAGCATCTTGGGTGAGCTGTGCTGAGTTGTACCGAGCTGTGCGGGCCTGAAGACAGACAGCAACATTAATCACAGGCTGGGGGTCTGATTACATAGCCCTGCTCCTCTTAAGTAAAGCTGTCCCTGGAGCGTTACATGGAGACGGCACTGCTAGTTTGGCATCACACTGGTGGATGTTCAGCTCTCCTGTCGTGCCGTAGCTCCATCATCGCCCTTCTCTGCACAAACTAATGTTAGTCAGCAGAGGTAGAAGTGTCGCACACAGTCCATCAAGTTTGTCCTTCATCATGGTATTTCCAGAAAATACAGTCAAGTTCAAGACTCAAACTCTCAGTTTGGTGAAAACGGCAGGGAAGATCGTGGGCGTGCACCCCATAACCCTGTGAAACATTTTTGAACAAATTCTACCGGTCAGAATATTTTATGTTCTTTATGTGCTCAAATCTTGATTATGTGATTCTTGTAAGCTGTGTAGGCTCCAGTTATGTGAGCAAACATTAAGTTGTTCCTCTCTCAGTTAAATGTATTAGGAAGCAACTAAGAAGGTCAACACAGTGAGTAGAATAACTGTACTATAGCTCTTGCTGTTGTGTGCTTGATTACAAGCAGTGTATGTTGTAGAATGTTAACAACATTAGTGTGAATAGTGTGGTGTCTTTTCGTTAAAGGTCTGTTTTTTATTCAGCATATTCCAAGCAAACTTTAACCCTGAGCCTTAAGTGATGCCTGGGGGAGGCTAATGATCCTTTTCAGAAGGAAACTGTTCAGTTTCAAGCAGCACTTATGATTCCTTGTAAGATGTGAGTGTCGCTTTTAGGTTAGATCATTTTGTCATCAAATTTGTTTTCAGTAAATACAAGTAAGCCTACATTTTTGTCAAACAAAGCATCATCTCAGGTACACTCTGCATGTTATGCGCGTCATACACACAGCATTGAGAATAAAAACAGGTCACTTCTTCAAAGTGCTCTCACTGCAGCTTGCAGCTCCTGTTCTTCGTAATGAAGGACCATGTTTCCAACTGAAAGCCCACGGAAATGTTGCACAGAACAGTGGTGAAAATGTTTATGTAGTATATCAGACACATCTCTTCTCAAACCTTAAACATAGTGAGCTCAAGTGTTGAAATTATTGATTCCTCAAATCCCACTGCACATTGTTTGCCACTATGGTTATATTTGGTTGAGTAGTCATCCATCACATGCTTTTATTGTTATTTTTATTGGCCAGGTTTAACCTAACTGCATCCTCTCCCGTCAAAGACTTTTATACACAGTCTGTGGTCAAAAACAGCACACAGCTGTTTTAATTTCATAAGCCAATTTAATCAAAGAACAACCTTTACGCTCCTCACAAAATTATCGTTACACAGGAGGAGGTTTTGTATCTCTACAAAATGGCTTTTGCATGTCATTTGCTCCCCTTTTGTGTTACTGTCATTCACTCAAAGTAAATGGTTTTTGTGAGCCTCGATGATCACATGACAGGAAATGGCCTTTTCTTTGACCAGTGTTTAAGCCCTGACTGATGTTATATCAGTTGTCTGGGACGTATTCAGATACTCACAGAGAGCTGATATTCTCACATCCTGTTGAGTCGAAATGTCAGCGTTTTAATGAAAGCCTTTAATGTCAGATCCTGCAAATTTAACATGAACTCTCACTCTGTCTGAAAGGGCTGTATGAAAATGTAATTTTTGGTCCGTGTATTTGACACGTCAGATGTAACAGAGGGCACATAAAATAGTTAGCATGTTATGGCAATTTACAAAACTCCAGCATCAATCATAAAGTTTTTCAAGCTCGAGGAGCGCCACAGAAAATGACTATATTTATAGCTGAAACCAACATGCATTGATTGTCTCTCTGATTTCATTCTAAGGCACAGGATGGCACTGAAATCACTGAAGCATCAAAATGTTGGGTCATTGCACTGAAGGGCTGGATCAATTGATCCATTTTCAAACATTAAATTGATATTGACCCGTTTCATCTGGACTCACATGGTCTGTACAAACCCACTTGCAGGTAAATTGTCCCACAAGTTTATGTCACTCAGATATTAGATGGCTGACCCCTTCTGTTGGGGAATTCAGTGTAATCACAACCTTGTAATGTATTAACTCAGAGCTGTCAAACAACCTCTGAGCACATGTGGAAACCTCAGAGACAACAATACTTGCTCCACTGCACTTCATTCTATTTGGTTTGCACTCTCCCCTTGCTTGCTACGATTTGCCTTTAAAATAAATGTCAAATATTTATGGGGTTCATTAAGTTTTTTTTTTTTTTACAGTATGTCCTTGTTTGGTCTTTTGCTGCTGTAATTAGCCCTCCATATTTTTTGAAAGTGCTTGGCAGCCAAGTGGGCCCTGGGGGGCGGAGACTGAAAGAAGGAGGTTGTGCCTAATTTAATGTATAATGAAACTGGAGCAAGAACCCTTACAAAACTGAAACCTTGCACAATTTTCAGGACTGTTCCAAAAATTGGATGTTGCTTTTTTCCAGTGCCCCTTTTTCATTCCTTGGGTGCTAGTTAAGGGAGAAGTTTTGAAAACTGGAACAAAGGTTGCAATCCAGTCATCTGTCAGAATAATCTTAAGGCCCCAGCAACATTTTTTCCTTCAAAGGACTGAAAACGTCCTAAAATCAGGATTTGACATTTAGCATCTGCCCAAGAGGAAATTCAGAGACTGTTGAAGATGTTGCTGTAAATCCTGCTTTTATTTTCATATTGTCCATATTTCACTTTTGCTGAACGCTCTGGATTTTGTTGCCAAGTGTACATATGTTTTCCCCCTACATAATTTGTATGCTGTATTACTCGCTTTTTGCAAGTGAGACTGCTTTGTTAATTAAGACTGCAGCAGCAGACTGTTGGTTTACTATCTGTTAAAGCGAATTATCGATTGAAAACACAAGTGCCCTCACTGCAAATGCACTTCCCTTTTCCTCCCGTGCTCTGCTGTCAGGCACATTGTTTTGTACTTCATGAATTATTCAAACGCTGCTTCGATTTTGATCTATTTCTCACAATTTAAACCTTTGACCAGATTAAGATGACAACAAAATAAGTTAAAACTGCGGCAGGGGTCAAAGTGTTTGTCAGGTTTTCCACTTGCCACTCATTTCGTTAATGCTTTGGCAGAACTTCAGAGTCATCAGCCCGCTCTCTGTTCTTCGATCAAAGATTTCAAGCTGAAGAGATTGCCCAGTGCACAGAGCATTGACGAAGAATCACTCCTGAGTGATGCATCCTATCATTGCAGGGTTGCTTTTTTTGCCCTTATTTTCTAATTATCCACAAGAACATATGCACACAATAGAGGGAGTGGGAAAATAATCATCTGTATGCGCAATACGTGTGGTGATAATATTGAGTCTGTTCTGATCTGCTGATTGTAAGTCATCATGCAAAGCACCAGGATCACCTGGTTGAAATGAAAAGATTCTGCTCTTTGTTTGGTAGTAGAGGACACCCTGGTAAATTATGTACAAGAACATGAGGATACTTTGCAGTGAGTTAGATGTTGAACACTACCATGCTTTAACCACTGTTGCTATTTTACAATCTAGTTTAATAAGGCTTATAGATTATGTTTTGGCATATGGGCTGATTTATGTGTATATTTGCAGATAATCATCTCGCTTTCCAGTATTCCCAGTATTTTGCCTTTCTATCCTTCATCGTTCCACCACTTTGGTCCAGACTGAAATAACTGAACAATCACTGGATGGCTGACCGTGAAATTTGGCACAGACCTTCACGATCTTCGGAAGATGAATCCTAATTTTTAAATAATTTCCAAAGAAGTTTCAAGAAGTTTTCTGAGAAGAACTATTTTATTTTAATATTAATTATGTGGAAGAGACAGATGAAGTTCAATTTGTTCTCTTTCATGGAATTAATTCCAATCAGCTAAACCAGTCAGCTAAACATGCAAAAATATGTCTACAGGAAAGCAGGCATTTCAGCATAGTCCATGGAGAATTAAATTTTCAATTATAGATAAATAATAATTGAATGTTCATTTAGGTTTAAAATAAGATTTATTTTAAAGTCCTATTTCTGCTGTAATTAGTACAAAATTGCAGAACTCTTTGCAAGAAACCATGTTGGACATTTTCAGAAATTACAAACTTCATGTTATCATGGCTGTAGGCTCTTAGGGCCCTACTTATGTGGCAGGCAAATTACCAGTGCAGCCAATGCTCAGACTGGTAATTTCCTGGTGTGGAAATGTCTGCACTTGTCTTTGTGTCTTTGTTATTGGTAGCAAAAAAACCCCACAGAGTGCACACGTAGGAGGAAAGGTACAAACGTGGGAGGTTTACTCAAATAATTATAATTGGTTTTATATAGCGTTTTTCTAGACACTCAAAGACGCTTTACATTGCATTATTCATTCACTCCCATACTCTGTGGTAAGCTACATATGTAGCCACAGCTGCCCTGGGGTAGACTGACGGAAGCGAGGCTGTCAATCTGCGCCATCGGCCCCTCCGACCACCACCAACCACTCACTCTCACACTGCATTCACCCAGGCTTCCTGGTGTTTGCTCACAGTCTCCCATCCAGATACTGACCAGGCCCTACCCCGCTTAGCTTCCGAGATCTGACGGGATCGGGCATCCACATGGCCATACCGCCTTGAGGCACTCTGAGGAAGCACAAGCACAAATTGTTGGCATTTTTGTAGAAGAAAGGTCTCAATATTGCGCTGGGAACAGATTCTCAGAACCATGTCCATTTCTGGCATAAGCTAACAATTTTACCAACAACACAAAATCATTGGAGCAAATGTGCAGCAACAACATAATGATGCTTACAACACAGCAATTTAAAAGCTGAAGATGCATTTAAATCAGCATAAAAACATTTAATATCATTAAAGCAGGAATGATGGAAAATCAATCTGCACTGATCTAAATCAATATGAATGACTCTAGCGATATTGGATGTCCACAGCTGCTTTATACAGTATGAAAGGTTTGTCCCTCAGTTCATTAAATCCCTGCAGACACCTGAAGGGAGCAGGACAGATATGCTGATAAATCTGCAGGCTCAAGTTTGACAAGTCCTGCAACAAAGTGCAGTGTCATTATGCAACGTCTGCTGTGTTTACTGTCATTAAATTGCCTCCAGATTTACACCAGACTACTATGAATTATCCCCACACACCTCGACACACATAAAGTGGGTCCTTTGTATTTTGTCGTTTTTGTTGCAGTTCTTATTTGTAAGGACAACATTTCAAGACTGCGCAAAGGGCAGATTCTGTTTTCTTTCTATAAGGCTTTGTTTATAACATAGTCAGCTTGTCAAGGTCTGGTTTTGTTAGTGTAAATGGTGATGACCTCCACTACACTGTTTATCTTCCCTCTAAAGAAAGGAGATGTAAAAACGCTACGTTACACTGAACATGTTCCAGATGAGTCTGTAAAATAGTAAGAAAGAGAAATAAAGGGAAACATCTTGGACCTTAAACACCATCTTGACCCAAGGGGTGTTAACTTTAAACTGACAGGTGTAATTAGACTGCACTCGAGTACACACAACTTGAATTGCCCCCATATCTAATTAAAATCAGGCCTGCTTCTCTTTCTGTGGCTCTTTATTCAGTGTGACAGCTTCTCATGGAGAAGCTAATAGGAGCTTTCAGAGGAAGACAGCAGATTGCTCTGGGGTTTCACATTTACTCATTTGCAGATAATGTAGAATGTAAGCTATAGGTAGCTCTGTCTACTCTTAAGACTGGGCCTTACATCAGATTGTTACGTAAATCAAAGACACATTCTTAAATATGCTATAGCAGAAACAAAAAATCTGTCCTTTTGCAGAAAGCAACCCGTTCACCCTGAAATGCGTCCTTGTCCAGCAAACTAGTGAAGAGCTTCATCTCATGCTGTTGGCTACAAAGTCAATTGGTCTGCCTCACATGGTCAAGAGGACAAAAGCTTCTCTAATGCTAATCCAATTGTCTCCATACTTGAACAGTGAAGACAATTGTTTTGTCGTCAGCTTTGCCCTTCATGTAAACCCCTAGCAAGTGCGAAAACAGGATTTGTTTTGAGCTTTCCTCTTGAGCTTTGTTGCTGAATGAGGACGAGCACTTCAGTCAACAGTGCAGCAAATGTTAAGACAGTTAGATTTTAAAGGGCTGCTGGCTGAATTCTCCAAATCCAGTAGGAAAAGACGGGTAGGGAACATCAACAAATAGCATTACCCCATTTTTTAAAAGCTGGAAACTTACTGTATAGCCTATAGTTCTGTCAGCCTCAGCTCAGCGTGTTCGTCTTCCCCTCCCTCCCGTAAACAAGTCATCTTTCAGTTCCGCAAATCGCACTGGAAGCTTCAGTTTATTTTTTCCTCCTTTTTTTTTTTATCACATCCCAATCCCATGAGGAAACAAACCGTTCTTTAATACCAATGAAAGACTCGCTGGCTCGAATCACAGGGCTTGTATTGCTCTGTTATTTCTCATTCTTCAGTCCCACATCATCAAGACCGCCTTCCTGTATCAACGTTGAAGTGCCGGGTCAATCGTCTTCACTTTCTGAAGGTTTCACAGTGGTGAAATGAGAAGTAACAGGCCCTCCCACCCCCCGCTGAATTCTAATTCCTGACAGAATCGTGTATTCCTGCCATGCTCACTTCAAGTCTGCCTTTTATGTCTAGCAAATACACAGCAACCTGCCACAGTTGCAAGCTTGTGGCCATTTACCTTTGCCTTTGGTATTCTTTTAACATTGAGTACTACTTTGTGATGAAAGAACCCTCCCGCTGTCCCCCTCCGAATATGTTGTGACGCTTTTGTTCCCCCAAATTTCCATATTTGTCATTTTGCCGTGCCGCTCGTAGTTTTTAAATGGTATCTGAATGCCGGGCTTATTGTTTGGAGTCTCGGTTAAAATGTTACATTAAAACCCTGTCCTTGTTTTCTCTTCTCGTAGGTAATATCAATGACTGCTCCCTGCACTACTACTTCTTCCTCCTGGCGGGGATCCAGGGCATCACCTTGCTCATCTTCCTTATTGTGTCCGTCAAGTATGACAAGCAGAAGGGCAGGGCAGGAAGTCAGCGGCAGAGACACACCTCCTCTTGACCCCAGCAGATGTCCCAGAACCCCCTCACCACCTCCACCATCACCATACCTGCCTTTTCCTGTCATATCGCTCAGTGCCCAAAGATGCTGTCAAATAGGTACTTGCTCATCCTCCTCCAGCAGTGTGGGTTGCCTGTTTCTTGACTATACACTTATTTATGTTTGTTTCAGCTTTTAAGTGGGGATTCTTCACCCGGTCTGATAACAATAATGGTTTTACATCACTGGGTGACTATACAGGTACCACTGACAGTGTAGAGATAAATCCAGGAGCTGTGTATGAATCATTTCTACTGTACTCCCTCGCTCCTGCGTGTTTACTCCCGTTGCCTTTCTTTGATCATTTGCACTTAACTTGAGGAGTGGTGCCATAAAATGTGACATCTTGATATTTTCTAATCATGACGAATGCTCTGTTGTTTTTATAGCTAGATTTTTACTTTCTGTTTTCTAACAAAGACTTATTTTTGGACTTGCTGTTTTGCTAATCATTTTACTGATCCCAGCAGGATACATCTGTATTTACAACTACAATAATTTCTAGTCTAACCATAACTTGAGAGTGGGGTAATTGTGTATTAAACGTACTTGAATGTCAGCATTATTACATTTACCCCTGTTGGGCTTCTGGAGAGCTTCAAACACTTATGCAGTCACGTAGTGGTGATGACACTGAATGGGGATTTAGTTTTAATGCACAGGGTAGTTTAATGTTGCAGATTCTCAAAAATGAATGCTGTTAAAGTGTGGAGGAAGAGAGGAAGACTTTTGTTTGAGGAGATTCCAAATTAACACATATTTGTAGCTCAAAAACGTTCATCGTGTCGTCTTACTACTGTAGATGTTTTTTGGTTCTCTGTTCAGACATATAGTGCAAGAGTAGATGTTGCTCTTTACCTTTTTGCTTGACAGTTTCGGCGATGTATCTCGCCTTCATCAGAAGTGTCTCACTGACAGCAAGCAAAAAGGTACTATATGTCTGAACAGAGAACCAAAAAACGTCTGCAACACATATTTCTGTTTAATTAATCTATTATTTAGTTCTAATATTCAATTTTTCCTTCCTCAATAATAGATTTGACTATTAAAATCTAATATTCAGAGGAGAAAATCTCCTACATTTGATTCCGCTGCATGTTATTACACACACTGTAAAGCCGCATAAATCCGCCCCATAAATCCTCA
Source organism: Chromis chromis (assembly GCA_900302755.1). Lineage (NCBI taxonomy): Eukaryota > Metazoa > Chordata > Actinopteri > Pomacentridae > Chromis > Chromis chromis. Next base: position 130,768 of record OMNN01024723.1, read on the forward strand.
GACAGCACCTTACATGAATAATGACAACGCCTCGTGCTAAAAAATAACTCCATGACTCCTGTGAAGCTTCATAGCAGTTTTTACTTTCTGGTCAAGCTGTAAAATGACATGTCTGCATGACAAACTAATGAGAAACTAACCTTAAGCTTAACAGGCAACCTTGTGTCTGCCTCTGAAAAAAAAAGTGTGGCATTAATGTCTGGATCATGAAAAAAAAAGAAGAGTTTTTCCATAAAAAATACAAGACATCACCTCTGTATTTGGAATTGCAATGTATAAAAAAAAAATCTCTACTTTCACAGTATTTGCACTGAGAAACTTTTTGCAGTGTTATCATGGCTTTGCAGCTTTGCCAGAAAATCTTAAAAAACAAGCTTCTGTTTTGTTGTATTTATAAGACTGTGATGCATTTGTTTTAGCTTTATGAATAAGTGTGTGTGTGTGTGTGTGTGTGCGTGTGTGTGTGTGTGTGTGTGTGTCTTCAACCCTCGGATTAAGTCGAGAACAAGGTACTGAATTTTATTAAAACGAGAAAAGTCTCAGGGCTCTACGAATAGTATTAAGTGACAAAACTCCAGGAAATTTAAAACTGCCTTTGGGAGCTCAGAACAGTGTTTACTGTCTGGTGTAAATAAAGTTACATTTGTAACAGCACATAAAAATACAGATTCTATCTCACTGTTGGCATAAAATGCCTGTTAGAGTGATTTTAGTTTGAGTTTATTTGATTGGAGAATGATAAATGTGTGTTCCTTGTTTTATTGCATATTTTATGTATACTTGCTTTGTCATCTCAGCCATTTTAAAAAGATTTATTACATTTATATTGGAATTATATTCTGTTTTCAAAATGGTACATGACTGGAATATTGTTTTGTGGATATATTTGTGCCTATTAAAGTATATTACATTGAGAATTTGCTTGTCATTGTCAGCCAGTGCCTAAATACGACATTGTCACATCATTTTACCTACAACAAAACTCTTTTCCTTTTCTTTCTAGCCTTTTCTTACACATATTTATATTTTTTCTTGCAGTTTGGTTGCAGATTTTTCTGTCAAGTTATACTTGAAATATTAGTAGTCTACTTTTATTTCTTAACATATAGTGTATATCAATGGGTTTATTCCCTTGTCCACAGATGTTACTGATGAATACAAATATTTGAAGCATCAAAATACAATGATGCCTAGAATGTTCCAGTCCTGCGTTTTATATTCAAGCGATGTGGTGACATTTTCATTAACATGTGAATCACGGATTGTGCCTTTAACGCCTGCTTTCATAATTAGGGTTATGGTTTGTTGGTCCTAAGGCAAACTCAAAGTAGAGTGCCTAAATTATTTATATTACAACAAAAAAAAAAAACACCCTGTGGCAAGCTGTAGGGAAAAAGGTTACTAACACAGAGGTGTAAAGCCTCATTTTTCTTTCCCATTGGGGAAGGAGGCATATTTCTTCTTAGTTTCATCAGACACAGATTGAAATCAACATCATCGCAGATCATTTTTTAATGCTAAGGCCTCCCAGCCATGAGGCTCGGAGAGGGCCATTTCCTGTTTAATTTGGTCAGAGAGCTCACATAGCCGTGACTGAGCAGACAGCTTGATGTTTGAAACCAACACAATGCCTCCAGGTCATAATTCTAGTGTGGCGGCTTGTTTCTCATGTTGAGAGGAATTTCTGACACATCGAAGCGGTTATGGAGGCAGAATTGCAGGGCAATAACACTGAGATATATAATTTTGGTAGTGGCCTCCTCATATTTTAAAGTGATTTATGGGCCAGAATTAAAGCAAACAACTGTTCTATATGTGTATACATTTAAACCTGCTGCTATTATTTCCTTTCATTCTGTGTGCCAAGTTAATGCTCACCCCCTGAAGTTTACAGGAATTTTATTTGGATAGCAGATAAATTTGAATATTATTCCACTTTTCAGCCATGCTTGTAGCTAGGTTACAGGTAGGTAAGGTAATGCTCGTGTCAGCTTGATATGAGTGGCCTGACTGACATGAAATTTTGTGCAAACATCCTTATTACTTTTGTGACCCATTGACATTTCCTCTATCACCGCTGTGCAGGTTTAAGTTTTCATTTATCCTGTGAAACAGCTCTACATCTGTTGGATGGATTAAGACAGTGGGACAAAATTCAGTACTTTCATCCTGCGTGCCCTGAGGATGTATCTGATGACTCTGACGATCCCTTGAACTCTCTGCCATCACAGAGAGGTGGAAATTCATGGTTTAAAGTGAAATGTCTGGACAACTATCTTTTGGATTACCATGAAATTTTGTATACATATTCATGTCCCCCTCAGGATGAATATGATAATTTTGGGGACTAATCTAGGACTATCATTGGGTCAAATTTTCAATTTGTCCAATACTTTGCTTTAAGTCCAAATACCTGGAAAATGATAAATATTATACCAGATAAACACCAGCATGTTGTCATCATTGTGAGCAGACTGTCATTTGCATTTGGCTGACTGCAAAGTTCAACCTCAGAGCTGCCAGCATGGCTGTAGACTCTATTATTTCATGCCAATCATGTGCATTCAGATATGTACAGATATAATATGCAACATTTCTGCAGTAAAATGATGATAAAACATCGAGCCCATGTGCGATATATTTTGTGCCCTTGTTTATTTACTTTACTTACACAAACTACATCATTTGTTATTGGGGTTGTTCGAGATGAGCCAGGTCTGAGCAAAATCAATCATCAGTGATTTCTGATTGACTCGCTCTGATGTCACACAAACATAGGCAATAATCTTGCAAGGTAAAGGCCGTTACAGGTTTCGAAGCCAGGCGTCACGGTTTCTCTCCACCAACTGCACAACCTCAGGGAATGATGGGAAACACTTGGCTTTTACCTGATCTAACAGCTGATTGGTTGATATGTTGACTCAACATTATGACATGTGGTAAAAACTTTTGGAGAGATTTTGGTTTTAGTAGTCTGTTTATTTTATGTTTGAGGGTTTATTCTTAATAGCATACATGTTGCATGGTTGATAGTGACGTTTATCAGTCTCAGGGGCTGAATTCATTCAGATTACATGTCATAAACTGCATGCAATTTATAGCTCTAGTCTGCTGTATTTTAAAACTGGACTGATTTACTTCTTGAAGTATTTAACAACACAAAAACTTCTGGTAGGGGATGTGAGGATTCTTAAAATAACATCTGTACAGATGTGAAGCCCTGACAGTCTAAATATACGACAGATCACTAATTAAAGCTGTTGCCTTCTGTTTCTTTTAAGTTTTCAATGTATTTATGCAGTTTGAAAGGGGCAGGACTACTCAGCTGATTTATACACACTTTAATACAATATGGATTTACATGAGAATTCATGTAAAATGTAAGTTAAATAATAAACAGAGCTCCCAGATCGCCTGTATAGTATTTTAGGCTATCCTGTCATAATAAATATATTGGAGACTACATGCAAACTAATTTATGGGTCTGATTATTAAATCAGAATCAGATCTAACAAGAGTGTTTCTGTTACTTTCTGTGCAAACACAAGGCTGCTGGCAACTGTCCGACTTCAGTGCAGTTTTGTGGTTCTGCCTCCTGCTGCTGCCTCCTGCTCTCAGCTGCTTTCCAGGCGAGGTGCAGCTAATCTCCAAAGAGCCTATTGTCTTGATTGAGAGACTCCTACTAGCTGAAATTACATACTGTGCGTTTAAGTTTAAAAAATGGTCTGTACAAGCCGGAAGACTTCAAATATGGTGGAAATCGGGACGGTAAATATATGTAAAGTAGACTGAAAGAGGTTTCAGTGAGAGGCATTTACTTTCTCTGAGTATCCTTAGGCAAAAATGTGTTACATGGAAAAGATTTAGAGAAAATGGGAAATTAAGAAAGCCTCTCAGGTCTCTAAAACGCCTTGTATATAAAAAGACTGTAAAGCTAATGTAATGCTATTGTGTGTATTTCCATGTTGCTTAATGAAGACTATTGTCCTTTCTGTATGCCATTGACTTTTCAGGGGCATGTGGTAGTCTAATCAGAATGTTAAGCTGCTTTTAATTGTAGCGCTGAGTCTTACCTGTGTAATGAGCGGCTGACAGATGCTCCCAAAGATGTCGCTCCAGTAACTGGAGGATTAAGAGGTATCATTGTATGTTAATTAAGATAAGCTAAGACAAGATGTTTAAGAAAACGGCCAAGCAGCCACATCACCCATCTCCATGTACTAATCATCCACATTTACATAGACCTAATTACTGTATGTAAACTGAACTGTCTTTGTTGGCCCTGGAACCTTTTCTGTAGGAGACTCCAAATGGGACTAGAGACAAGTTGTTTAACTCAGGGTTGATCTGTTTATGACACGATACACCAATCAAGTCATGCTGAGGATTTAAGCTATGGAGAAGAAAACATATGTAGAGCCTCTCACAATCCCCTGTTCCAGAAAATGTGCTTGTCTTGTCACTTGAAAGACTGTTTTCTGTGGGACTGAGCACGACGGCAGGTTAAGGGTGTTCGCTCAGACAGATGATCTGTGAAATAAGCAACCGTAAAACGCTTTAACAGCGTACATCCATCTGGATTTATAGCATCAACCGTGGTTATTACATGCAGGCCCTGTGGTTCAGAGCATCTTATTTGTACAGAATGGGACTTGATTCCCATGAAACAGCACAGGTATCAAGATAAATCTTTTTCAGCCACACTGAGGAATACCATTCGTGCCAGGTGTATCTTGGTAGCCCCCTGACCTTCTGTTGGTTTCCAGGAGGCAGAAAAATACTTCGGTCTGTCTCATAGTGCTGCCTGATATGTCGTTTCCCTGTGCACGGTGCCCCGCTACTTCTCCTGGGCCAATATATCTAAATGACATGGTTGGGTGCTCAAGTCATGCTGCTGAGAGGCTTCACTACCTACGGTAGTTGTTTATTTCCTTTGGGTTTTTGAGTCATCGCTGATATTCTTTGTTGTGCATCTGTTTGTACAGATGTGTGTGAGTTTGCACTGATATTCATTTGTGGGAATCAAAACCCGATTCTGTGCTGAGGATATGGGGATCCACCTCCATTCAGGGCAGCTACAGGCTGGCCCACAAAGTGGGAAGTATTTCTATATATTTCGTATTGTCAACAAAACTTGTTAAAAGATCAAAACGTACGATTAAAGGTCCCATATAATGACCTTTGTGCGTACCTGATCTCATTCAGTGCAACTTGAACTCTGCAGTTGTTTACATCTGTTTATTTCTTTCCTGCTCTCTGTGCGCATATATACAGCATTTTAATACAGGAATTCTGATAAAAACTGTTCTCATGTACATATATTTTTATTTCTGTTGTCAGACAACAGAACAAATATTAAATAGTGACTGAAATGCAGCCCACTGAGACCACATGTTGACCAGCAATCCATGCTGCAACTTTGCACCAATAAAATACAGATTTTGTAACCGTAATGTTGCCTGACAAACTCACCATACACTTGAGTGCACAACAATATTTTCATATGAAGTGATAGAAAGTCCTGGTCTCACACACTTATTGATGTCAGTGTCAGCTGCTGTGTGGTCAACTGTTTTTCTCTGTGCTGTCAATCAGAGAGAGTCTTCTTCCTGAAGGAGGAGAGGACAGCAGCAACTCAGCTGTATTTAAAACTACAGACACTGAAAAAAACTTGTTTAAAACAGGGCTAAAACCAGAAGTTATACAGTCATGGTAAAAAATAACCATCTTTATAATACAGTATTTTAAATGGAAAAACCGAAAGACACTTCATTCTGGGGATATGTGAGAGTTTCCCTATTTGGCTGAAAAGGGGCACAATATGGACCCTTTAGGGCTGTAGTAGGCAGAATTCTGAAAAAGACAAAAAACAAACAAACAAAAAAAACAACAAAACAGAATATTAAAATACACAACACTGCTCCTGTAATTTTTCCCCCTTTCGTCAAATGAGTATGCGCCTCAAGTTCAGAGATAGCTAAGCTAAAAACCCACTATTCAAACCCCATCTTGCCAGGTGAAAGTCCTCGACCTAACCCACTGCACCTCCACATCCTTTTCTCATAAAAATGGACTTCATTGCTATTTGTACTATCTCATTTGATCAGTGAAAAGATCTTTGATTGGCTAAAATCTCCTGTCATGGGCTAAATTTACTAAAACCTTACATTGAGCCAAGAGGAGGTACAGAATCTAGTTTTCTCTCTGACCACTTGACTTACAATATGCTGAATGGTTAATAAGAATTTTTTTCATATTGATGCAAAAATATACTGCCTACCTCAGCTTTAATTGAACAATTATTGCCTGTACAACCAAAATATAACTGCATATCTCTGAACCATAGAGCTCTAAAAAATTCAAAACATAATAGTGACATCCATATTACGAGGAACATGCAGGTTGTATTGTACCGTAGTAATTGGTCTCTAGAGTACTAAATATGTATGAATCTACAACTGAAAGCAAT
>OMNN01024723.1:137433-150574 GCA_900302755.1 Chromis chromis
TAAAAGGAAAAAAGAAAATATTTCTGATCTTAATTTTTTTTCTTTGGAGCTTTACATCTTCAGGGTGGTTGGGGTTAGCCTAAATGTATTCAGTAAAGAGCCCTTACAAAGAGTAAGTGTGTGTGTGTGTGTGTGTGTGTGTGTGTGTGTGTGTGTGTGTGTGTGTGTGTGAACATTTGTGTGCTGTGGTGTTTGTCTTCCCACTGTGGTGCACTGGTCAGGTGGGAGATTGTGTTTACAAGACACAGATTTGGCACAAGGGTTTTGTTTATGAACAATGTTGTCTTTGGTTCCCCGCGGCTCCATCTGTAAAAACTGGTCGGCCTGGAATGTCAAGCTGACCTTGGCAGCCGCGCCTTTGCTTCTCCTACAGCAGCACGTTGGTGTGCGTTGAGTTGTTGTAAAACTACCATGAACCGACTTTAAAATGAATTCAAAGGAAGCAACATAAATCAAGCAGCGAATAATCATTTGAAAATTGCAAAAGCAGGCCCGGCACATTAGGACCACAGGGAGCACAGTCAACCATTAGTGAGAGTTTGTTGGTCTCACATCATCAATTTAATTAAAAATCCATTTAAGATGGAGGCCTGGGGAAAGTTTTCCTTTCCCTTTCAAGGAAGTCAGGACTTCAAGGCCGACAAAAACGAGTCTTGAGTAGCCATGCTACAAGAATTGAAGCGATGATATCTCCTCTGCCTCAACCCAACTGCTATGAAAACATCTAAAACTGGAGCCCAAGGGGAGGAAACGGTGGGTCTTTAATGGGCTGTGCTGCTCTGTTCCTACCTGAAGAGGCTAAAGCCACCGACAATGCTCATGGAAAGAGAGTCACAGTGGTGTTTTAATTACAATGGGCCCTCCATCAATCATGCCCCATGTGGCTGACAGTTAAATCCCTCCCATATCTACCCAGGCTCTCGTCGCCCTTCACAGTCCACAGGCTGAGCACAGCAGCCACGGTCCCAGCACACAGCACACATGGACCTCGCCTCGGTCCCCTGCAGCCACCGATAGAGTCACAGAAGCAGGAAAATCACATAGGTGACAGCAAATCTCAATGCAGAAAAAAAAAATTAGGCCAGAGCGTTTTGTTTGTGCGCATGCATGTGTGTGCAGGCTACATTGCCAATAGCTGATTTCACAGTTAAACTGCTGTATTGTGGATCCAGTTTCTCAAAATACAATAGCAAAGTCAGTGCTTGTGCAGTGGACCGAGATGAAGGCTGTGTGCCATGTGAGACAAAATACATTCTTTCGCTTCTGTCTGGGCGATCATTTAACATGTACTGTAGATGTAGCTGAAATTACAGTAGAACCAATGTCTTTAATTTATCTGCATGGTGATATGTTAGACAAAAAGAAGTTGATAATACTAGACAGGGGTAACAGCTAGCCTGGCACAGTCTGAATGTAACAAAATATGTCTACTAGCACTTTTAAAGGTCCAATATGGTGACATTTTATGGGGTTCTGTGGCTGTTATAAACTTGACATTGTAAAGCAGAACCTGTTAAGATATGAAGATATGAACATGGCTCAGTCCCCCAGCAGCAGTCATGAGTTCCAGTCCGGCTCAAGACACTTTGCTGCATGTCACTCTCCTCTCTACCCCAGTTTCACTCTGTCTCTCTATCTCTTTGTCTTTCATTCTGTCTCTATCAATAAAGGAGAAACATTCGCCCACAATTTTTATTTTTTTTTTAAAGATATGAAGATATTTACTTCTGCCTATCCTCAGGTTCCTCCACAACGAGACAACCTCCTAGTTTCATGGTAGAATTTTTATATTTTAACTGAGGAACAAATAGACATGTAGCCAAACTTTATATAATCCTGCCCCCTCACTGCCTGCTGCTTGTGAGGTGAGCCATTCAGAATAAGCAGCTGCCTGACAGACTGCCAGTTTTATTTATTTTCTAGAGCCGCTTCTGCTAACTCTAAAATGTCTCGGCCATGAGCAAAGCACATAAACACAAGAGTCTTTATGCACTCGCAGCATCTGAGGTACTGAAGACCCTATGGATTACTTTTATTTTTGATGGCAACGTGCCCACAACAATAGAAAAATCCCTAGTGTTAGCTGATGTAGCTAACGTTGCTTTGATCAGATGCCCTGAGGTCAGAGCTCTGTGGAAATTGTAAAGCCGAGGGATATTCAGAGATGGTGGAAACATTAAGACTGATTTGAAACCATACATATAGTGCATTTTAATACAGCTGAATTTCCGATAAAGCTGTTCTCATTTACATTTTGGGACTACATGTTAGCCAGCAATCACTGTCACACAGAGACATTTCCAAACTGTGGATCGGCACAGAACTCAAACAACGACAGTGCTGTGAATTTGGTGATGTTACAATGTAAAATGATTACTCAGAGAGAAAGTTAGAAGCGATAGAGTGTCTTGGTCTCACACACTAATTCAAATTTGTGTCAGCTGCCATGCAGTCAACTGTTTTGCGTCACAGTGTCATGCAGAGAGAGTCTTCTTCCTGAAGGGGATGTGGACAGCAGCTGAATGAGCCCAAATAGAACAGGGGTAAGCCAAGGGTTGTCGAGTCATGGCCAAATGAACTCTCTTTGCAGTATTTTGAGCTAAAAATTGAAAGACACATTCTGTTCCCAAAATGGTACCTTTAAGGCTTAGCAAATAACACATTACATCCTAATCTATCTACATGTAGAAACTGACAACTAAATAATTCAGCGCCTATAATGTGTCATTTTTACACTTCTGTTTTTGTTTAAATTAACAAGACAGAGCCAGTCAAGCTGTTTCTCTAAATGTATGGTCTTTATGCTGACCTGAGCTACCTATTAGCTGGCTGTCGCTTCATATTAAATGTGCAAACATAACATTGGTAGCAATCTTCTCATGTAAGACATAGCAAAAAAATCCAAAATGCTGAACGACTCATTATCTTTATATCTACTATGATTTGTCATCCGTCTATTTGAACCATTTGTTGATGTTTTGTCATGTTAATTCATGCCCTGACTGGGAATTCAACTCATCAATAGCAACCTCACTGAAGTACAAAAGGGAATGAATCAACAAGCTGATATAGCTAATTTAATATAACCCGAAAAGCCACCAAACATCCACCCAGGTGTCTGGAGAGGCTCCATTCTGCACTGACAAATGGTGTCCCTAATTGCACTCAACCTAGCGCCACTATTTGCTGAAGTATCTCACCTCTTCCCTCTTCTAGGTATTATTATGAGTTTTGCTGATTAACAATCTGATCCACACTGCAGCAACAGTTAACATAATGTGAACATTTCTCCGCTTGATGGAAAATAATAACACACACGCGCACACACACACACAAATCACAATCAGCCAACACCACTGTGATGATAATAACATTCACTGAGCAAAATGCAATTTTTCAGCCGACTGCCTTTGTTTAGGAAGTTTTTAGGGATGATTATTATTTGTGCAATTATCTGAATAATAAAAGATCCATTTCCAAAAAGAAAATATTTCCCACCTTGCTTGTAATCATGCCTTTTGTGTCTGCGCGCTCATTGAGAAATGGAGAGCATATTACATTTGAGTTTGTCCATCAGTATGCCTTTACTGCTCGCTATGGGACAGGAGTTAACGAGGCATTAATTGACATTTTCTTCAATGCTCACACAACTTTAAACCGGGGAGTGGCAACAGGAAATGTCACATTATTATGTTGTCCTGCCATATTTAAAGCCTCCTTCGTGCACTGGCAGCCCTGTCAGGGTGCTGTGTTCTAATAGACGAGATGAGAGTATTAATGCCTCCCTCCACCGGACAGCATTAAAGGGGAGTAGATTATGTTGTGGCTTGTGGGTAAATTGCACCTCATAAAATACTCTTTGATACAACGGTGAATGTATAATTGCCTCCCCCTCCTCCACCATCTTCCTCAGCTAACCTATGGGGACTCTGAAATGAATGACCTTATGATGCTGCAGTCAATAAAAACTGATACACACTCTTGAGATCGTTGTGTATTCCTTAAATGTTATGAAAATACAATATACAGAGCAACAATACAATGCTTTGGAGACTGTTCAGTATATACATAACAGGTCTTCTGCCTTGCTAAGGAGAATGAGAATGAACTGGAAAGTTGTGCCTTTTTTTTTTTTTCCAACGACATGCAGAAATTTCTCTTGGCTTGCTTTGGCCTTTCCACAATTCTTCCACAGAATACGGATTTGACGTAAGAAATTAATATCCAAAATGATACAAAACTTCCAAAGCCATTTAATGTGCACACACATTCAATACACCTATCTAGTCACGTCACTGTCCATTTTAAAACCTGTCTGCTGTCCAGAAGTCATCAATGCCGCAGATCAATCCTGGGATCATTACTTGACAGTAAACCCTGTAATAATAAAAGGATGATAAAAAGGTAATCATCTGATAAACAAATGAAAACAAAAACACCTCTCGTCCTCCTTTTTTTTCTTCTCGTTAGTGATTTATCATCAGTCACTTGTGGAATTATGACAGTCCTCTTAAATTTAATGACCCTTTGGCAGTTTGGGGTGATTCTGAAGTAAATGTTCTCTTTCACCAACTATGGGTCCGGTTTCTGTTGAGACCCACTTTCCTCTGGAAGGCATAAGGGTGAGTTTGTTACAAGTGTGCACAGTACATTATGCCACCTCTTTTAAAGCACTGTCATTTAACCGTTCCATGTAATTGCGTAACTCCTTGGAGTCTCCCAGCTGCACGTCCTGGCACACCCACTTAATGTCCTGGCTGTGGCTTCCAGTCAGTGTGTTAACAGTGGGGTAGCTATTGTCCGAGGGGATGGTGGTGAATGTGGTGAACTTGACTCGCTTCCTCTTGGTGGTGGGGGAGTCTCCTTTGCTGTCCTTGATTATGCTGCCCGTGTCGGCCGCCCGGTGCACTTGGCTCTGCACGTTCTTCTGAGCAGAACCTCCATTCAGCAAGTGGCTGCCTTCCTCGAGGCCGCTGCTCGAGTCCATCATGGAGGTCTGTTCCTCCTGCTGGGGCGAAAGGCTGATTTGGCTCTCCAGCAGTTCTGTTTCGTTCCCCAGCCACACCCAGTCGTGGGCGTGGTTCATATTCTCCTGGCCCTCAATGGAGAGCTCCTTGTGGCGGTATTTGAGGGTATAGGAAATGCAGTTAATAAGAAACACCAGGATGGCAAGGCAGAAGACCCCCAGCAGGGCGTACATGCCAATCTCCAGGTCTGTGAGCCCACGAGCAGTCTGAACGAGGTCATCGTCCATGTTGCGTCCACGGGGCAGGTCTACTTGTGCAGGGAAGTCGGCAAAGTCAATTGGCATGTTCTGGCTACCATCATCTGAGAGTTTATCCCCATTGGGTCTGCGCATTATTGCGCTTCTAGTAGTGGTGGCTCTCCTCAACACCCCGTCCTCCATGTCAGAGATGGAGCTGCCATAGTAGTGTGTGTCAAGGCCGGTCCTGTCCTGGGAGGAGGAGAGCCTTCCTCTGTTCTCCATATCATCTCCGTCGGGGCCATAGTCGCTGCTCCCTCCCCTTGAACTGTCACCATGACCGAACCTCACCCTGATGTTACAGTTCCCCGCTGCTAGGATGCTGCGGCGCTTGAACTTCTGGCAGACCTCACAAACAGTCATTTCCACCCTGACCAGCAGGCCTTGACCCTCCGCCTCCGTCACAATGACAGGCCATTTCCACGAGGGGTCCTGTTTCACTGTCACTACTTCCTTATCTAGGGACGTAGCTGTCAGGACGAAAAAGTCTGGATTGTAGAGGTCTAACGGAGCCACAGAGCCGTCACTGAACTGTAGCCAGGCGCTGATCAGGGCCTCCTGCAGCAATACACACACAACAGCATGCAAACAAAGAGAGTGTGAAGGAGAACATTTTGGTAATAAAAGAAATGAAAATTATAGTGCAAAAAATTTTGCATCCAATCTCATTTCATGGAAATAGACTGAAACAGGTAATTTTCAACAGTTAGTTTTGAAAATTGCACGGCCTCCTTGCTGAGTAATAATATCCTCTTTCTTGTTCTGGCTTTTACTCTCAGGAGTGTAGTAAATTGAGCCACACAGTGATTATTTGTATTTAATATTACCTTTGTCAATGCATCACATAGACATAGAGTATATGGAGGGTTCTGCTTGTGGATAATATTATAAGTTGAATTAAAGCTCTCAAAGTTGCATGGTTCTGCTAACTTAGCAGCTATTCTTCCTATGCTATACAGATTAAAAGATAGACGGAAAAGATCAAATGGTAACATTAAACATTGTTCACGCAAATGAACACGTCATACAAGGCTGCCTTCTACTACAGTGTCACGATTTGCCAAAGGACAAATCCCCAAAGGCGCACAAGTAGATCCCCATAGTGGTCTGTCAATGCTCCCTAATTACTGACACCAGAGGACTTACAGTGAAGTGCAGCCTGCTTATCTTCACACTTTGTGTAAGGAGATCAGGCAGATAAATGGCCTTCATGTCCTTCCTCAGTTGGAGGAATAGTGTGAAGAGGGTTGGCGAGAAGCAGTTCAGAGGACATGTGAGAGGGCATGATGGGCACATCAAAGAGGCAACAATGAGAGTAGCCGCGGCAAATTAGAAAAGGAAGCAAAACATGACAGAAGGGCCAAGCTTGGAATGAAAAAGTCATTTTTTTTGTACAGTAGCTGTGATGCTGCTTTTACATGTGCTGAGATTAATCTTCCATTTCTATTAGATACCCTAAGAAATATATTCTGTCACACTATGGCTTTGAAGCCTTGGAGTTAAGACGGTTAAGGATATTGTGGAACCAACAGACATGTGTACATGAGCACACGCACACTCACACTTTCCCTGCTTGTAAAATCGCTCATTCTCATGTAATCTGGAAGTAAGTCTTTTGTTTTGGAGTGTTCAAGGCGGCAGGGTGCTCCGTTTTGGCTTCAGCAGATATATAAAACTCAAATGAAGAATAATTTAATATGCTAGGAGATAATAATTACTGGTGTACAACAAATTAACATCCTTCTCTGTCTTAATCAGATCTGGCTAAATGGTGTGCAAATAATTACTGAAATTACTGGAATTGCTTCTAATCTGTTAGATAAGAATCACCACTCATTTTTATAAAGGAGGCATTATATTAAATTGTGGTGGCTAAGAGAGAAAGAGTGCTATGAAAAGCTCAATTCAGGTTCCAGTCTCTTACTTTCATTATCAGTTAACCTGATTATCCTCTCAATTTATCCATTAATTCTTTTGTCTATAAATTGTCAGAAGAAATTGACCAAAAAAAAGCTGACAGTAATTTCCTGCCTCCTAAGGTAATGTTAATTTGATGATCATATGATAGATGATTTCAGCAACATTAAAAAATATAAAGATACTCAGTGTACTATCAGGTATAGGAGAGGAAATCAACATATCATCACATCTGAGAAACTGGAACCATCAAATGTTTGGAATTATTGATTGAAAAATTACAAAATCGTTTAATAGATAATCACAAAAAACTTTTGTAAATCAATTGATTGATTAGTGGATTAATTTTTACAGTTCTGCTTATACAGCGTCCTGACCTGTTTGAGGCTCTGCAGAACCTCCTGTGTGGTGGTCGTAGCTAGGATGGCCCTGTTGCTTCCTGGACTGAGCTGCAGGTTCATGGAGAGGCCCGTCACCAGCTGGACCCACAACTCTGCGATGGTCACTTTGTCATCGGCCACTGTGATGGTCTTCTCTGCCAGGATGGAGTCCGACAAAGGAGACAACACCTGGGAGGAAGAAAAAACAAGAGTGGAACGGATTACAGATTACAACTTAAAGTCATTTTTAAAGGAAAAGATGAAAAATTAGATTTCTTCTCCCACTAATAATACATGATTGCCAAGCTGTAACATGTGACATTCTGTTATAAACAATTACAACAATAGCAACTCAACCCATTGTATTGGCTGTTTATGAAAGCTTTTTCATTTCCTGTTCTAAACGCCCAGGGTTGAGGAGGTCTTCCCCGAGAGAAATCAGCAGCAACAGCGAACACAGCTGAATACAGAAAAAGAGCAATGCCTACAGGAACTTCATCAACAGAAATTCCAAAGCCAAGAAAAAAGTCACTGCCGGTCACGTCGCTTGATTGACAAGTGATTCCTGGCAAGAGGAATGCAGGAACTTCCCATCAGTGTGCATTTAGCTGTGAGGATGTCACCGACATGAAAAAAGTGGATTACCGTGAGTTATAGGTGATTTAAGAAAATGTCTCTCCAAATGTTTCATCTAACATAAAAGGCTCACAAGCTCCTGTGCAATATGCGAAATGATACACAAAACCTACTTTTTAAAAAATTTATCTATCTTTGCTCAGGCTGGGTAGATCAAACAACAACTCAACTTGGCTGCCATCCAGCCCCCATGCTTCCTGTAGGTAAGAATCCATTCCCTTTGATTAATACTGGTAATCTGGAGGAGAGACACACTTGAACCCCCCAAAACAGAAGCAGGAAGTCTAACTCTGCGTATGATGAATGCTATGTGAGCTATGTGTGACTTCCTCTGCGTGCACATCTTCATAAGCATCTCCTCGTGCATCAGCAAACGTGACGCGTGGCGCAGGTAGTCACAGCTGTCAGACCTTCGCACTCATCATGTATTCCGGTTTGTGCTTGTTTTGTGAGAGCGTGGAGGGTTTGCGGAGGTGAACACACGTCTGCGCGCAGACAGACGGATGAGTCCTCGACACCGCTCTCAGAGAAGTTGATATTCATTCAGTTAGCGTGAAGAGTCTGACAAACCAAAGGGCCGAGGGGGGAGCACACACTCGCTGCTGAGGTCCTGAAGTACAGGCTGTGACACACCATAAGCACCTGTCTGCTCCAGACAAAAGGATGTACTAGTCAAGCCGTAGCAGTGACATTGGCAGCTGTTATTGTCCTTGGAATAAACAATATGTTCCTGCTCCTACAGTATGATGTTCTTTTTTTTTTCTTTTGTCGACAGAATATTGCACCATAGTGAAGCTGAGTAAAGTCTACATGCATCCATTTTAGATAATAATATAATAACTGAATGTTCCCAGTTCAGTGACACTTAAACAGCCATAGATGAGACATTAGAATAATTGCCACATAATATTCTGGGATCATTAAAATAGATCTTTGCCAAGATCTTTGGCAGCCATGCAAGTAACAAGACTGGGAACAGGCACAGATCCTACAACACAAATATAACCAAAGCTTTCAGTCATTCTAGCGATGGCAGATGGAATGCAGATTTACTATTGTTAGGAGCTGTTTCTGATCCCCCTCTTGCTGTGCACAAAGCATCGATTGAGAGACAAACAAGGACAAGTGGAATGACCTCTTCCGGAAGCAACAACAGTCATTGGAAATGTGGTCTTAATTTGAGGAAGACTGGCACGAGTGGGACACTAAAACTACTAACACCTCAGAGCACCTGTATCATTACCAATGAGATAAACCCTACCAAGTATTATCCTTTGATTGAGGTCTGCATGATAAGGGAGCACTGTTAAGCATAACTCAGGTATATTATAACTGTGGTATTATTTTCACTAAGATCTGGAGAGCACATTGTTATAGGGAGGTCCAACAGGGTATAAAACATGTGCAATCAGACTTAGACTGTAAACAAGGCAACAGTTCTGCAAGATTCTTTAAGCCAGTCTGTTTGGGGATAAAATTGAAAGTATGCATTACAAAAGTCAACAACAATTCCTTATTGCACCGGTAAACTACTGTAGAGATGTACAACTGGTAAAAGTTAAACATGGTATGTGGTGTTTAAACTGTAATTTGTTTGCATGAACAGTTCAGATAATAATTTTACAGTTTGTGCTCCTCCAGATTTTTTTATTTTTTTTTTTTACCAACCTGAGGTTTTGTTGACTGATTGACTCACTGACATTTACATTTTGTCTTGTGCCAACAAGTTTCATTTCAGAAGTCTTGCTGCTTTCCCAGATCTCAAATCATCAAACTTGGCTAATTCAGTTGTATTACTAACAGGAATGACAGCCACAACTTTTCTTTATGCAATTAAAGAGTTAGTTTGTTATTTTTAAAAGTGGGGCTGTATAAGGTCATTATCTATTGTCAGTGTTGGTCGGTACACCCCTGTTTAAAGATGTAGGTATTCTTACCAGCATGCGAGCTAATCATTGGACTGCTTACCCTTAAAAAGCCCTCCTGAAAAACAAATTAGTTGGGATCTGACTAACCCTTTAAAAAGTCATAAAATAACACAACCAAACTAATGCATCGAGGCAGCAGTAGACCAGCAAACTCCCCTGTTCATAGAAGATTGCTGTTTCTGTCACAGGAGGTGGATAAAACAGCTCTTGGAACTGGTGGGGTAAAGCACAATATTTTAAATATAAGCTGCATTAAAACGGATATTGATTTTTTAAGGTAGTTTAAACACATTTCGCTGCTGGCACCATCCAGTGCTTCTCCCAACTGCCATCAGGTAATGCAATGATTATGCATAATTACCTCATGCAACCCCACTTCAAAAAAATCCAGACTTAGAGTTAACACATGGTTCACCTGGATAGTGGTCATCCCCACGTCGAGTCCCACCAGTATCCTCCTGTCCAGCAGCTGTGCAATCTGGGGTTTCTCTACCTTCAGGAAGTCCCACACCAGCTCTGTAATGTCCACCTGCCAGTCTGAGCCCAGCATGTAGCTGGTCTGGCCTCGAGGATCCGCCGACTCGCCTACAAAATGGGTCAGGACTTTGATCATGGCATGCTGGTACTGTAGAGTGCAGCTGCGCCCTCGTCTGTCGTCATCGTCCTCGTCCTCGCTGTCCCTTGCTGACCTGGTAGGAAAAAAAGCAAAACAACAACCTGATGGGCAAACTAGAAAGCTAGCGGCATAGCTTTAGAGATGCCAATGATGGTTGGTCCGCTACTTTAGTCCAGACTGATATACTGCAACCAATAAATATTGTATGGATTCCTATGAAAGTTGATACAGTTGAAGCAGCGTAGGGAACGTTATCTACACCCAAGGTGCACTGCGAAGAGAAAATCTAAAAGGAAAAAAACTCCAGCAAACGCCTTGTTATTGGCAATACCGTTCCACACACACTACACGCTCTGCTGAAGGTTTGACCTCTTCAAGCAATTTGGTGCAGACATTCATGGTCCCCAGACAATGACTCCTACAGCTTGGAGCTCTTTTGACTTTTCCTTCAGCACCACCCTTGACATTTGTAGTTTTGAGTGAATTGTGAAAATGAAATGACAACTGCAATACGGACTACTGTGAAATGTGGTACACACATTCCTAAAAACGTCAATGTGATGAATTCTGGGTGTTGGACAAAAATGTATATATCCTCATCTGGAAACACTAAATACATGTAAATAACCACCTCATAGTGACACTCTCTTGATTTAATGTGTATTTATGATGGTTTACACCTAAGACTTTGGTTCTTGATACTGTTTTATGTCTTAATTAAATACTACACTGAATAACTTTATGAACTGCAGTAGCACCTATGTTGTCTCTACGCTGAAATGTCTCTGTGTTCTGGTGTACGTTAGACAAATACAAATAGCTTTGAAAAGTTGCATAACTAAACATGAGACTGCAATGCATACACATAACATGGATTATGCTACTGACTGACCTTATGTAGAGGCGAACCACTGCAACATCATTACAGTTCCAGGGAAAAGAAAAAAATCCGCCCTTCTCCCAGAGGTGGTGACATTCTAAACTCACTGCTCTACAGAGAGTCATCTTGGTTCCTCACTTTAAACACAGTGGGGCCCTTTGACATGAATGAAAAACTGAGTTTGTCATGTTTCAAGTTGTCGCACTTGACAGACCTTTATTCCAGTACTTTCATACTGTTATCCTTGTAATTTTAAGAGAAGTTTGTTTTGTGTCTGACATGATGTTCACCCTCTGACATAAATAAACTGCTTGATTTGTCATGTTTCCTTTGGGTTGTCATCTTTGACAGATGTTTGTTCTAATACTTTTTTTTGTACTTTTATCTCTTTTATCTAACTTTAAGAGAAGTTTGTGTTCCTTCGTTTTTGACATGGTGTTGGGGTGTAGCACTTTAATACTGAGACAATTGTATACTTGCTTTAGGTTGAGTGTATCTGTTTGGATCACGTCTTTGTCCAGTTAAACTCTGATAAAGACACGTGTTGAACTGTTATTGTGTATTTTACAGTTATTTTTGGTATTTTAACTTGTGTTTCCACTCAGATACTATGTGTAATAATATGCTGAGGCCATTTTGTTCTGCGGCTATCAAGATGAGCTGACCTGTCAGGTGACTCGCAGTTGTCTGTATTTGTAGGAGGCGTCTATCTATGTTCCTTTGTCTGAATGATGCATGTTGTGGTAATTTAATAGAGGTGAGCATTAACTCATGTACAGACTCCATTAAGGTGAACTGAAATAATTTAGTTTTTCCTTCACCTTTTGCTGTAGCACTAACATCAGGACAGAATCTGAATAGTCCAGTACTTTGTTTCATGACAAAATAAATACGTTCCCATCAGACTTAACTGTCCTTTGCATTGCGACAGGTGCTGATTATCACATGTCAGCACATTAAACTAAAGGTAAACATTGCCAACATTATACCGACTACACATTTGCATGTTGATATTCACATCTAAGCATGTTAACATGCTGACATTAACATGTTTACAGACTCTTAATCTTGTTCATCATGTTTTCCATTTTGATTCAAATATTACATACATCAATGCTATACATATAAAATGAAGTTTAGTGCACTTAATAGTGATTGCTATATATATAGTCTAGTATATATATATAGTCTAAAAAAGGCAGAATCTAAAATAATTGTGCCAAGTACTATCTGTATCTTCTAAATATAAACCGATCAAGCATAACATTATGACCACCTGCCTAATATTGTGTTTGTCCCCCTTATGTGGTCAAAAATGCTCTGAACCATTGGGCATGGACAAGAGGACCTCTCAGGGTGTCCTATGGGGTCTGGCACCAGGACGTTGGCAGTGGATCCTTTGGGTACTCTGGCTTGTGCAGTGGGTCCTCTGTCAATCAAACTTGTTGCACTGCATCCTGTTGATGCTTGATCAGAATGGGGTCTAGGAAGTTTGGAGGTCAAATCGACATCTTGGGCCAT